>PVJO010003356.1:0-7500 GCA_004026905.1 Hystrix cristata | reverse complement strand
CTTTTGTAATTTGTGAAACTAAAATACAGAAAAATACTTTTCCTATAGAAATTGATAGGTTAAGACATCTGCAAAGTGTTTTGAACTGCTCAAAGAAGAATTTTTGTTCACAGATTGTATTGTATAACTACTCATTTTAAATATAGGTTAAATGTCTATACTATATGGAGATAGAAGTATATACAGATATATATTCTTTTATTTTATTCTAAAAATGTATCTATCAGCTGTCTGTCAGTCTGGATATCTAGGGGTACAGAGACTGTGTTCCACAGGGCTACCTATCAGATGCTTTAGTGAATGCACAGAGCATTGGAACTGATGTTATTTCTTATCACCAAGCCTGCTATTTCAAATACTGAAAAATTTAAGATTTCAGTATCTTGATGAAGACTACACTAGTAAAAAAGTAAATTTGGTAGGAAAAAATGGATTATTTCTAAAATTAAACCATCTTAAGTGATACATATGTATATTTTAAAATCAAGCAATGGGTAGCCCATATAATATAGTAAGGAATTTGCAGAATTTTCTTTTTGGAAAAGAGAATAGTTTGAAATGAGTTTTAAATGAAATAGCATGTCTAAATTCAGCATTTTGGAACTTTCTTTATAATTTCATTTCCTTTGGCAATGTGGCCTTAAAGATGGTTTCACTGACAGCATAGATTTGTTTTAAAATTAAACTAGTTTGAATAGTTCCCTATAGTTCTACTAGTGTGTAGTATTAATATTCTATACAATAGTTTATATAAATAGAAAAATATTGAGCAAATTACTGAGACTTAGTATTTTTGTTTTTCATTGTGTACAGAAAAAAAAAATCCGGATTCCTAAAATTATGCAAATACTATTGTTTAAAGCAGCTAGCTGATTGTGATAAAAATTTAAAACTTTCACATATGACTAGAAGCTGAAAAGAAACTTAGCATGTGATAGCTATTTCAATGTGCATTTATCAGTATAATTTCTGAGTAGAATTAGAAAACCATGAACACTAGTTAAAAGAGTAGCAGTGAAATTTGTAACAGCTAACATCTAAATGGTGATTTTCCTTTATTAATTTAATTGATTGTTTATATCTGATGCATATGCAAGAGTTCCTGAAATCTTTCAGACCCCTGTGGTTTAATATAAATCTCAAAATATTAAAAGTGTCTTGTAGAAAATTAGAAAGCAGATGAGACACTTCAAGACTCAAGATAATTTTAGATGTGCAAATTTTAAAGCGATTTCAACCCAATTACCCTCTGTTTGGAGGAGGGGGAGGCAGAAGGAGAGGAAGGGAAGCAGAAAGAGAGAGAGAGAGAGGACAAGAAAGAAAAGAATGTAAGTATTTTATTCCATGACATTGCTTTTGTACATTATGTTTATCAGGTATATTCAACACAATAAAGATAAATTGCAACAAATGTTAATGACGTAATGCTCTAAATAAAGAGTTTTTATCAGGTCACCTATGACTGCACTTTTACCCATCCCCAAAGCCTGTGTTACTCCTGCATTTATAAATTTTAAATTTTTAAGTTAATGCCTGCAGGTGGCATGATAATTTCAAAGGTACTATAAGAAACAGTCTCATGTGAATCCCTGACACATCAGATATTTCATATAAACAGAAAAGTATACCACCTGTTTCATTTTATTTTGCTTGTGTCACTTAAAATGCATGGGAAAAGATCTTGCTGATCTTTCTAAATAACTCTAATACCACTGAACACAACATTGTGCCTTAAAGTGACAGAAAATTTTGAGTCTGGGAGATGTGGTCAAAGCCCTGGATCTGTTCTTTATCTCTACATGAGTTTTAACAATAAAACTCTTAATGTTTTCCCAAAATGGGGCTTATAGTAGGCACTATTCAGTGTCTTTAGAAAGTTTAGAGAAATTATTCTTTTCAATACTTGGAAAAAAGTATATCTTCACAAGACGCTATATTGTCATTATTACTATAAATATCATCTAAATATTTAAAGGAAAAAATTAGTGCTTATTGCTGCTCAGAGAATATGACAAAAATAAAATCCTTTTAATTAATTATGAAACAATTTTTCAATGTAATCGTAAGTTTTATAGAGGAAAATTTTGGTCAAAGGCATTCTATTAAATATGCACAGAAATTTTTTAAATGAGGGCATATTTAACATACTTCTAGTTTAAAAACAAAAAACAATAATCTCTAAACGCACACACGTGTTAAACCTAAGGATCTACCATGAAAATATAGGAGACAGGAATATGCTACCCCAAATACTCTTTTTTGCCCTATTTATTATTTCTAGCTGGTTATTTTCAGAAACTGCAGACACAGGAATAGCTTCGAAAAGTTCCTTAAAATTGACATCTGTGAGTATAGGAGACAGCTTTCATGTCACAGGGACACAATACCCTACAGCACAACATGTAGGAGGAGAGGCTTAATTTCCATCACAGCTCCAGGAGATTCAGTCCATGGTAGGCTGGATGGAAGGCAGAACCATCACAGTGAAAGGGCAGGCCAAAGTAAAGCTGCTTAATTTGTAGTAGCCAGAAAGCAGAGCAGGAGGCAGTGCCAGAGAGGAAAGGGGCCGGGGACCGGACTGGATGTAGTACTCCGAGGCATGTCTCCATGACCCACCCAGACACACTCAGAAATATGGTTTACTATGTCCACTGAGCAGCTCCCAAGTTAATCAAATTGACAATTTAGTTTGTCACAGTAAGTGAAATTTTTATAAGTAAGTTTATCTGTACCAGCAAGAAACCTGCTCCAATAAAACTTTGATCAGAGTACAGACTCTTATGGCACCCTCCATTTTCCATACATTTCCTCCCTCACCTGCTCATAATTTCTCTTCCTACCCTCAATATCTCTATAAACTCTAATATTAGATTGATAATATTTTAAACTATTTTAATTTTAAAGAGAAAAATCTTCATACTTCATTGTCATTTTTATAATTATTGGACAAAGAGAAGACCAATCTTTTAACACATATTTAATCAATTTCAGAAAAGAAGTTGTCTTCGGTTTGTGATGTGGAAGTATTCCCAACAAGCTGAATCTATATTACAAAGCCAGTAGACCTTTGGATCTCAAATGAGTAGAATAGCAGATTGTAGAGAGATGAAATGTAGGTCTAGAGCCAAGATAATCTCAGTCCCTTTAGAAAAATAAGCATTTACCTTTAATCTTTGTATCTAAACTAATATGTTGGTGACTATTAGGTAAACCTCTTGGTAAGCTTAGCAAGCCCCTGGGCTCCACCAGCTCTAAACTAAGATGATAGAAGATAACATATGAAACTTACAGAAGAGATTTACCCAGCCCACCGATGTATTTGTTGAATGTATTGATTTATGATTTTTCAAGTTCTTTAACTATAAAGGTTTAGGCAATCCCTTCCGCTTCCGAGTGCACCATTTGAGGTAAAATGAGCCCCTGTTCTCAGAGGTTGAACACTCCTTTTTGGTTCAGAATAAACTAATTCCTTTATCCTATGAAGTAAAATTGTTATTTTGTGCCAGCAACTTTCTTTAAAATCACATTTTCTTTAAAAAGAAATAAAGTCTTGGATCTCAATTAAATATTACTTGAAATAAGACACTTTATTTAAAGATATCAGGTTTATGTGAATTCAGAGAAGGTAAATTTATTGGATGATATCTTATTTGAGGATATATTAATGATAATAATTTTACAGGTAGGCACAAAATAATCTGATTAAAATAAATGTAGTGCAACAAGTTTACCTTAGTACAACAGCAGTTTTCTGTCAGTCCTAGTTAGGTTTTGCTTCTTGGTACTATAAGACAGAGGAAAATAAAAGAGAACAAATATTTTTTATAAAATTCAGTAAAACATAAAACAAATTCTAGTAAGAATCCTCACTGTTTGAAAACTAACTTAAAGGGATAAAATTGAGTAAGTGAGTTTATTATTAAAAACATATAAAGTAAGTAGATTTTCATGATAACATTGAAGAGACGTGATACAATAACTCATAAAAGAAGGACAACGGGGTTTCGTTTTGCATTAAAATATGTACAACACTCTCCACATGTTACCTCAGGCATTTTCTGAGTCTAAGGTGACTCAAGGAGTGTGTTTGGATCTTAAATGTTCCCTAAAACCAGCTCATGTGTTGAAAATTTAGTCTCAAACTGTTGATGACAATATTTGGAAGTGGTGGAAACTATAGGGGGTAAGGCTCATTTGGGAGAAATGATCACTAAAGGCATGACTTTGGAAGCTTTGCTTTGTCCCTGGCTAATATTCATTCTCTCTCTCTCTCTCTCTCTCTCTCTCTCTCTCTCTCTCTCTCTCAGCTTCCTGGCTGCCATGATGTAAATATCCTGCTTCTCCACATATCTCCACATACTCCTTCTCCCATGATGTTTTGCCAGGACTCAATCCCAAAGTAGATCAAGGATCAAAAACTTTAAAACCATGAATAAGAAATTTTTCCACTTGATAGTAGCCTATATGTCCGTCAACACATTAATGGATAAAGAAAATGTGCTATTGGTATAAACTAGAGAACTACTCTGCCATAAAGAGTAATCGTGAGTCATTTGTAGGGAAATGGACGCACCTAAGACCATAAAGTTACATGAAGTAACTCAGACACACAAGCTTAAATACCACATTGATCCTCTTATTTGCAAAACTCAATATATTTAAAGTAAGAAATAAAATACAGATAATAAGGAAAAGAGAGAGAAAAGCAAAAAAGATATTGTAATTCAGCACAGACACTATATCTAAAAGTATACTGGAACTTAGTACAATTGTCTTACATGTTTTATATGATCTTTGACCTATTAGTCTGTTTTTTCAATCTATATATGATAATTAACTTTATAAGGTCTGACAAGTTAAATAAATTAATCTGATGCCAGAAAAATAGGGTAGTGGAGAGAAGGGGAAAAAAATTTAAATGTGTTATGTATATATACCAATTTCCTGCAGTGAATGAAATCATTATGTACTGCAAACATGTACTAATTAAAGTCAAAAAATTTTTAAAAACACAAAATATGAAAAAAACCACGAACTTTTCCTCCATTAAGTTGATTTTCTCAAGAATTTTTTCGTAGTGGCAGAAACATGACTAACGCAGATTAGAACAATAAAAAGACAGCAAAATATTGAACAAAGTACTGATTTTAATATTTAGTCCTATTTTCATCTCCAATAGCTTATCAATCTGTAAGCTGTGTCATCTAAGTCTAAAGTTTAGGCACAAATAGACAATGAAAAGATTTAAAAAAAAAAACCTTCAGTAAAGCTTTTGACAGTCTCGCAGTAAAGGCAAAAACCTTCAAACTGAGATGGCCCAGGCAGGTAGCAAATTCTCAATCATGATCCAAGCAGAACCATAACTCGGACTTGAGATACCTCAATTTTAAATTGTCAAGCACATAGTCTCTAATTTAACTAATACTGGCAATCCTCAGTTATGTGTGGAAGAAAGTTACATACCTAGAATTCCAATTTTTTAAATAATCAGTATCTGTCACTCGATTGAAAATTTCCAAATAGCAAGTCTATTGAACAAATTAAAAGCAAATAGGCACACAATATTGGCACTATTGAGTTAAAAAGGCTGAAAAACGCAGCAAAGTCTATTAAGACATTTAGGACCTCGGGAAATGTATAATCTATGCACGGAAATTTTGTTGATAACCTTGACAAACTGACAGAATCAGAATGTGAACCACTGAGTGAGTAATAAAAACACGGTGCTGAGGTGTTACAGGACTCGAATGTTTTGTCTCCCAGAATTCCAGCAGAATTTTGCATCTCGGTAACTCAACAAGATCTCGCAAATCAGAGTTAAAAACAAACAAACAAACAAACAAAAACAAAACAAACAAACAAACAAAACTTTCTTTTTTCAGGCAAAGTAACCATTTTAAAACACACCAGGGCATTTGCTATAGGAAATACTAAGCAAGCAAAGGTCTTTATCAGAGAGTTATCCAACATTGAGGAAAGAGAAGCACCTGATTCTGGTCCCTGAAAATTTTTCTTTGTCACAAATGTTTCACAAAACTTGAGAAGCACTTAAAAAAGTGGCAGCCCATGGACCCAAACCTATTAAAGTATGAAGACTTAATTTTAGGATTATGGAATACTTCTGTGCTACCCACACTTTATTACTAATGGTGCTTCAGTGAAATAATAGTGGGTAACCTAAAGACTCACAATACACACATTCTATTTAAACAAGAGATTTTAGAGAACCCTAACAGTAAAAGAACAAGAACAATAAAAATAATTGAAACCTCAGAGAAATATGATAAATCAAACATTAAACATGTTTCAACTTCTAGCCAAATCGATTTAAAGTGTCACAATCATCACCTGTTTAGCTTAATTCATATTACATGCTACAATATTCTCAGTTCTTGACAAGATTACAAATCATATCAAAACAAAGACAAAACACTGTCTAAAGGGCCAAAGCAAGTATTGGAGGTATCCTGGATATGGTACAGTGGTGAAATTATCAGATAGGGAATTTCAAATATTTATGAGGAGTCTCTTGGAACACATAAGAAGAAAGATAAACACAAAGATGGAAATTCTACATGAGAAAATGAAATGCTATAAATAAAAAATTCTTTAAAAATATCTTTGACTGACTAATAAGTAGACTGGACAAAGCCAAGAGATAAGAAAAGTTCAAGATACGTCAAAAAGATTTTCTAAAAAAACTGGACAAAAATAATGAAAAAATAGAAACAGAAAATATTACCAAAGAACTATAAGACGATCCAAAATGTATAATATACATTCTGTTTGAGAGATAATAGAGCAGAAGAAGAATGGTCTAGAATGTTCCAATTTAATGACAGACATATATATCCAGACAGATCAGACAATACCAACCAAGGAAAATATCAAAAAAATCACATCAAAATGTATTCTACATAGGTAAAAAGTACTAACAATTCTTTACAACCAATTCTAGAAAATTGTAGCAGATTGAGTAATTTCAAATTCATTCTATGAAATTACTATTAACCAAATACCAAAGCAGGCCCATACATTATAGGAAAGAACAACTACAGATGAGTATTTCTTATGAACATGAATTCAAAACTTCCTAACAAAATACTAGCAAATTAAATACAACAATAAATAATTAAAGAAATATCTCATGGGATTTATTGTAGGCATAGAATACTGTTGGAATACATCAACAAATATAAACCATCACATGAACAAGAAAAGAAAGAAATGGTATATCAATTAATACAGAAAAGCATATGAAAAACCCAACAGTTTTTCATAATGAAAAGTCTCAACAAATAAAGATTACAATTTACTGTAATAAGAATTAGCTAGCATTGTAATATATAAATAGTCAGAAATTGGATGCTATATATTCCAGAATTGGGAACGAAGTACTAAAATTCTTTAAATTTGCTAATGGAATCTATCCATATATTATTTCACCTATATGTGAATCAAGTAATATAATATCAAAAGAGCAGTTTGCCAAAGAAAGGC
>PVJO010003355.1:113770-125336 GCA_004026905.1 Hystrix cristata | reverse complement strand
AAAGTGTCCGTCAAGCTGTTTGTTTGGCTACCTGCATTTTTAGTAAATAGTAGAGGGTGAAAGGGACCTATGCACGCGTGCTGTGTCTTCTGTAGAGTGGCATTTTTGCAATACCACCTCTGCTTATTGGATATTTTGATTTTGGTGCTCTTTTTATCTTCTACTATCTACAATTTCTTAATTTCCTTTCCCACTTTGAGTTCCATGTATCTATGTGTCATGGAAAAAATTAGAGGGAGACAGAGATAGTCATTAATTATGAGCAGAACTAGATGTGATCTTCCCAGCTGCACTAATAACCTCACCTTGGAAAGGCAAAGTTGTTATAAATGGAAAAAAATCACGCTAATAGATCATCCAGTGTATGGAGGGATACCCCAAGAAAGGGGGTAAATTCTACTAATATTTTCCTGTTTCATCTTTACATAATACTTACATGTGACTTTGTGGATTTTTGTTATCTTTGCTTTGTCTTTCTCTAATTCACTGTCTTGCATTAATTAGTTTTCTTCCATTTTAATCCAGTTAATTGTTTTTCTATCTAACTTTTTGAATTGAACACCAAATTGATTAAATTTATCACATTTCTATTTAAATGCTAGTGTTTAACTCTATGGATTTTGCCCTAATGCTTTATTTGCATCATATAGATAGAATTTTGATTATAATTTAGCTTTAAAATACTGAAGTCACTGTTATATCTTCCTTGACTATAAACAACCTAGAAAAATATTTTTAGCTTAGAATTCTATGCGAGGTTGTAACTCATCTTTTATTTCTCCTAATGTAATTGTATTATAGTTATAAAATGTACTCCAAATAATGTTAATTCTAATGCTTTTTAAGACTTTTTTAAGGCCTAGCATGTGGTATGTTTTATAGAAGTCCCTTACTTGTCCATGAAGAGTATAGAATATATGTCATTTAATCAGCAGATGCCGTGTCATAGTCTGTGTGCGCCCACCTGGATTGGGAAAGCCAACCTTTTTCGTTGTTATCTGTATCTTTCTTTACCGTTCTGTGTGCAAGGAGATGGACATAGTCATAGTGCATCACAAAGAGTACAGGTGGGGTATCTAATCCTGACACTTCCTCACTGTGAGGCCACAGATAGGCACTGGCTACCTCGCTCTACTGAGCAGTTTTCTAAAGCTGTAGTTACACCTTTTGCTAAATTCAGAGATCTGTTATGCTTGTTTCTTTATGGCTAGAGGTGATCTTGGTGCCATAGAGTGGCCTGCGCCCAGAAAACTTATCTTTCCTCCTTGGTTTCCCTTAAGTTTGCCAACAGCTCAATAAGTAGTTCCTTGACTCATGCCTGCTCAGCTATCTCAGGTGAAAGTATCATCCATTTCTGGCTGGGACCATGATGGATATAGCTCTATAAACACCAATTTCATTACAATTATTTTTGTTACTTTTTTATATCATTCCTTTTTTGGGACAGAAGTCAAATTAATAGCAATGTTTTAAATGGCAGAAATCCTAATGACAAACTATTTTCCCCTTTAAATTTCTTGGTGAATTATTATTTGGTGAATTATTATAAAGTCATCCTATTGATAACTAATTGCTTTTTGTCATTTATTTCATATCATACATTTTATTTTTCAGTGCTGATTTACATCTGCCCAAATCCATCCCTTTTACTGTAAGTCCTGAGACCTGACAAGTGCATGGTAATGTAGTAGTAAGTACATCAAGGTGTGCAGCAACTTCCTCACTCCTCCAAAACATCCTTATTCTCCTTTGTCGTAGATTCCTCCCATCACTAATCCATAGCAGCCACCAATATGTTTGCAGCTCCGTGATCTGCCTTTCTGCAGTGTCATCCAAATGAGTCAATCACACTGTCTTTTAAGTCTGCAGTATTCATTCAGGTATTTGAAGTCTACAGTCTTCATTTAGCTTCAGATATTCATCCATAATTTTGCATGTATCAATAATAGTTTGTGCTATTTCTTTGTGAGTAATATTCCTTTATATGTATGTATTATAGTTATATATTTACTTGTTGATGGATATTTGGATTGCTTTTACATTTTATTAATTATAAATAAAGTCATTAAAACAATCTGCAAACAGGCTTTTATATTGATGTGTTTTTATCTCCCATGAGTATGTATTTTAAGTAGGATTAAAGGGTTGTAAAGTAAATTTGTTTTACTCTATGAGTTTCTAGCAATTGTCTACTATAGCTATATCACTTCATATCACACCACCAATGTTTCTTTGATTAATTCTAAATAATTTATTAAGGCATATAATGCCTTATTTATGAACATTATTAAATATTTGTAGTTTTTACTTGTAATAGTTATTCATTTTTACAAAATGCATTTTTTACTTGTTTTCACACCTGGTAGCTGTCTAGGATTTTCTTCCTTCCTTCTATCTGGTTCTTTGTTTTCTTTCTTCAAGTATTTGAATGTAGTTCTATTTTGTTATTTTGTCATCTTATATTCTTAGCGTCTGAGACCTAATTGAGTTTTTTCTTACCTCCCTCATCACACGTTTACCATGATTTTCAGTCAGTAAGTGGTGTCCCCAAGGCTCAGGGTGTTTCCTAATTTTGTGCTGCCATGATCACTGAGCTCTTCCGTGTGAGAGGTTCGTCAGTTGTGGGTCAAGGACACGCCTTTCAGAAATTTCTATTTGGGGTCAGTAGTAACCCTGGATGCTCCCAGTTCAGAAACACTAAATTAAAATTAGCTCACTGCCTTAACTTCGCCTCCTGGAGAGGAAAGTAAAGTATGGTTTCAATTACTTGGGGGTCCATGCAAAAGAAATATTTCCTCAGTTCTCTCATTTCTGTCTACCAATCATTCTATCCACACTCCCTGTGTGCCTTCCAAAGCCTAATTTAATCCAGATTGCTAAATTTTATTTCCCCACAGAGTCAGGATGAACATCACACTCCTTTTTGCTACATAACGGCCCAAAGCCCAAGCTTCTTGGTTACCGAGGTAGATAAGTTCCATTTCACTTACACATCATTGCATATTGCTTTGTTTTTGCCCCTTGATTGCTCCAATAAATTCCGCATTATTATTTTACATTATTTTACATAATAAATTCCGCATTATTATTATTTTACACACTTACATTTTTTAAAAATGTAAAATGATTTATCAGCTTCTTGGCTCGTTGTTATTTTTTACCTTGTGGATCTTCCCCCAGGATCATTATTCCTCTAGCTTCATACACAGTTGCTTTATATTCTGGGGTGTGATGGATAATTTTTGGTGGATTGAGAAATGCCTGGAAAATTGGTACCAAGAAGCGGGGCAGCCTTTGCCATTATGTATCTGGTGACATGGAGAAGCTTTAGGATTGGTTGAAGGAGCAAGCTGTAGACAGCCTACCGCGCTGCCAGCAGAGCTAAAATGAGCGGTTCTGGTGGAGGCTCAGAAGACCACAATGCTGATAGATACATGGACGCAGAGGCTGTGTCAACATTTGAGGTGAAAATGTGGACTCTGCCGGGAATTGGACTAGGTATCACCCTTGTTACACTGTGGCAAAGAATCTGACTGAATTTTGTCAGTTCTCCGATACTTTGTGGGAGACTGAATTTAAACGCAGCGGAGCAGTATCGCTCACAGAGGAGACTTCAAGGCAGCGAAGTACTTAGGCATAAGCATGGGTTTTACTGGTTGTTTGGGGCCAAATGCACAGTGAGAATTAGAGAAAAAAGGAACACAAAAAAGAAAGAGTTGAAAGAGCTGTAGCTGGGCCACAAAAAGAGCACGTGTGAAGGTGCAGCCCGTGGTGCCAACAGAAAGACGCTAGTGCCTTGTGTCAGTGTAGTCAAAAGGGTGACTTAGGAGTAGGTCAGGAATTTGCAGCACCGCCCCACCCATCATGAATTTCAGGTGTGGAAATGCAGACTTGTATCAGACACTCTCCTTGGAGAAAACAGCCCTGCGTCCTCCTCCTGGCTGGGACTGCCCAGGGAATTACTTTCCGGGACGATTTCCCCCGCGGTCAGCCAGCAAGGACAGCAGCTACTGTTGTGACTTAGGGTTCCAACCAGCACGGGCAGAGCTGCGTTGCCAACACACACTTGCGCAGCCCTGCAATGCACCGCCCTCATCCGGAATGCTAGAGTTGCGGCGGCGTCCTGGAGACTTCTAACAAAATCTCAAAGGAAAGCCTGGGAAGCCGGGGAGTCTACTGTGGGGTTAGAGTTAACGTAAGAATTAGAGCATGTACGGTGCGGCTCACAGAGCGAAGCTGCAGTGAAGACTCTCGGGAGGTACAGAGCCAGCAACACGCAGCCCACTTCAGGAGACGCTGCATGCGAGGCCGGCCAGGGGGACTGGCCCACCAGCCAAGCCCCGGCGTGGGCTGCCTGAGAAAGCGGTGCCACCTCGCTGCAGGGAACTCTGGATGTCAGATGCGGAGATTTGGGACTTAATGCTCCGCCCACTTGCTTCTGATCTTGCTTTAGGCTCACCCCTTACTCCAATTATTTTCTTATTCCCTCCTTTTAGGATAGGAATGCTTACAATGTTCCTCCCTATTGTTGAATCTTGGAAATATCTAACTTTTTTTTTCTAATAGGAGCTCCAAGCTGAGTTTGTCTTGAGTATCAGTTGAAGACTTCGGACTTGGATTTTGGAATCATGTTGGAAGAGTTAAGATTTTGGTGACTCTTACAGATGGGTTGAGTGCATTTTGGATTGTGAGATGGACGTGAAACTTTGAGATCAAAAGAAGAATGTTATAGTTTGGATCCTAAATGTCCACCCAAGGCCTGTGTGTTAAAGTTTTTGTCCCTAGGATGCTCTATTAGAAGATGGTGAAACCTTAGTGTGGTGGGGCCTCAAGGCCATTCTTATAAAGAAGATAGGGAGACCATACTCCTTTCTCTTTCTGTCTTACTTGCCACAGGGTGTCATTTTGCTACGCCACTTCCTCCTGTGATGATGTGCTGCTTGGCGATAGGCCCCAAATGCTGGAACCAAGAGCTTCTGCAGTGAAACCTCCAAGGCTAGTAGTCAAAATACACTCTTTCTCCTTTTAAGTCACTTGTTACTGGTATTTTACTGTGGTAGTGGAAAGCTGACTAACACAGTGGGTAATTCACATGGGGAGGGGGAAGAGAATGAAGGGAAAAGAGAAAAAGGAGAGTAGAAAGAAAACATGGAGACCAAGCTTTTGTAAATAAGGAGGGGAGGAAATGTCAAAGGGAGGGGAGGAGAATGGGGAAAAAGAAGAATCAAGGTGTATCATGCACAGGTACAAATTCCCTATGATGAATGTGATCATTATGTACATCAAAGAAGTACCAATAAGATTTATTTTTCAAAAAATAATTATGACATGAAATTCTTATGGATGGTATTTTACTGAATTGTACTCATGACTTATTTCCTTGAGTGCTAAATGATCTTTGTGATTTCGTGTTTGCTGGCTTTTTATATGTGTGAGAGCTAGGCTCTGACTTTGCTCTTGCAAAGCACAAGAGCAGAGTGTTGTTAAAGGCCATGGAAGCATGTCATTCTCCTTTTCAAAGTCGGTGCTTACTAAGTTCAGGTTCTGCACACTGCTGCTGATCCTAAACTTACTAGACAGACTTAGACTTAATACAAGTGGCACAAAGTCTTAAGTAACCAGTACCTCGAACTTTACATATCAATAGAAATCTATTTGCCATCTCTGTGCATGTGTGTGCTATGAAAGATAATTCTGATTATTCCTGCCAGGGATTATGGCTCACTTTCTAGAGGCAGCCAGTAGGTTACAGGACCTGTCAATAATCTCCTAGACCAGAGATAGCGATCAGAATCAAATACATTTATGGAAGAAGACATTTAAGAGAGCGCCCAATGCAGTCGTGTAAAAGAGGAAATTACCCACCCAACTTTATACTAGCAGCTGGTGGAAGAGCTTGGACAAAGACCTAATCTGGTATTAGTTAAAACATGTGCCCTGTTTGAACAGACAAGCTCGTCTCTCAGGATCTGAATATCTGTAGCCAAAAAGACCGATTCTCATTATGTTTTCTGGCTTCTTCCTCTCTCCTTACCCATTTTCTAACCCCAGGCTCCTCATTAATATGGATGTTTAGGCTCTAATTATACTTGTTATGGTATTAAACCAGATGAAGTTGTTGCAAATGTTCCCTGCTTGTTTTGCATTTTAAAGATTGTAAATCCAAATCCTGTTAAAGTTTAGTGACAAATGTGTATGTCTATATGTCAGAATAGCACATTAATCTGGAATACACTACTGTATAATTTATCATTTGGTATGAGTTGGGTTGAAGTTTACTGAACTACCCAACCCAGAAGTCTAAACTCCTTATATTCTCTTTGTAAGAAAAACGTTTTTGAACGAAAGCATGTTATTGTACAAATTTCAGGAAGTATGGCTAGCCATTTTAAAAGAAGAAATTATTTTGAATTAACTTAAAACATCTGTTTTCAATATTTGACATGTTCATTACAAATTTTGTCTTTTCTATAGTGGGAGTCATGGATATTCAGTAAGGAAAGCTTTATTAACTTGGTTCAGACTTCATGGTAAAGAACTTTATTTAATTAAACATGTAAAAAAAAAGGCATTACAAATTCAGAACCCACTCTACTATTTCAATTAGCTGGAGAGAAATAACAAGTTGGTCTATGACTTTGAAAAATAATGATGTGAATTTCACACAGTGTTACAAAATAAAAAGAACAAAGACATAGTAGTAATAAATAGTGTATGTGTATCTTTAAAGAAGCTAGTTCAAGAAAAGATTAGATTGAATCAAGTTTAACCCAGTAAATTGTAGAAAATGAAACTTGAGAGTCATTCAGTTGTTTATTTTTTCTTCTTATTTTCCTTTATCGTGTTGGTTCTCTAAACTCCATTCATGTGCTGCTTCTCCAGGAAAATTTCCCTGACCCAAGGTTCAGTTAGATAATATTATTCTCTTCTTCCAAAATATTTGCATAATCTCTGCTATAACACTTCTCACACAGCAATGCAATCCTTGGTTTATATGTATGAAACTACATTTCTAATCCTCCCTCTGGGGTCACTAAACTGTTATTTACTTGAAGGCAGAAACTGCATCTTTTCTGTCCGTATAATGACCCGAGCACATGATCTGGCGCAGAGAGGACATTCTATAAACATGGCAGGACTTCTTAAATCCCTAAATTAAAGCCCTAGTCACGAGAAACAGACTTTAAATCTAGAAATACTTTGTCCATTGAACAAGTATTTTATCACTACAATCTTTTTCACTGAAACACTTTATTTTATACTGATATTCTTCAAAGGGAGAAAGAGAAATGTTTATTACCAGTTTTTTTTTTAACTCACATTCATTTTGTTTCACTACTTTTGGCAGAAAAGTTTACAAATTTCCAGCAATTAAGCAGTTCTAATGTATTGACTTAGAAATTATATACAAGTAAAAAGCAAGAGAAGAAAGTTAACTAAGAGAAAAAAAAAGCATAAATACAAAGCATTCTTTAAGAAATAAAATTTGGTAGGAAATTTCTTCTTGGTTCTTGTGTCCAAGGAATTGGAGTCATAACTTAATAATAAAAGATGAAAAGATTTAATTTCTCCTAATGTTACTAAGGCTTGTATGGAAGAAAGCAATAGGAAATTCACTTCCACACCGATTCACCCCTAGCTTAATAGAAGACTGCTGAAATAAAGATTATGGTTTTTATTCATGTTCTACCATGTAACAGGTATATAACATACCCTGACTTCCAGCAATAATGCTGCTGTACATAATGGTCGTAAAGATGGAATATTGAGGAAAAAAGTATATGTGATAGGTACTTTATTTGAAGAGAGCATTATTCTATTTTTAAAATTCTGGATAACAGACATCTTTAAGTTATTAGAAACAATCCAAATGTTTAAGAATTCTAGTATTCTTTTACCTCCTGCTTAATTAAAGATGGTTTCAGGTGCCTGACCCATTCCTGCAGAGCCACGGAGAATGGCCCATTGCAGAGGGCTGCCCCTCACTCAGGAACGCTGGAGCAGAACAAAGGCTGTTTGAGGTCCAGCTCAGCCCCGGGGTCTGTGACACTTTGCTTTATGGTGAAGGTAATAAGTGACTATGTTTCCTCTCAGTTCTATGACTATGATGCCATAATGAGTATGTCTGTGACACAAAGCTCCCACTGGCCTAAAAATAATTACTAAAGTAAAAAATTTAGATGGCTCTTGGTTCCCAAATGTCCTTTTCATTCTATACTTTGCTAAGGAGACAGAGAAAAGAAAAGAGTGGGGAGGAAAACCCTTCTTCCAAAATCTATCAGAAGAGAATTACTCTTCTACCTGATGTAGGATGACACCAGAGAGGGGTGGTGAAGAGAAGGAAGGAAATCAACACTGAGCTAAACTTCAAGATTTTTACATATGCATAAGCCTGTACACACATGTCCAAACCCACAGAGACGTCCTAGTAAACACGCAAGCCCCTGAGCTTACTAACACCCACGTAAATTTAAGGTGCACACAGAGTAGGCAGGTGTGTGAGTGGTGACTGGTGGGGGAGGGGTTCGGTGAGGAAGCAAAAGAGTAAGAGGTCGTGGAGTTGATCAAGACAGGTCAGAGGCAGAGGAGGAACCGTGAGCCCACAGTGAACAAAAACTGCCCGTGTGAACTGGGTTTCTGCACGAACACCATGCACACCCAGTTAGGACTGCTGGAGATCACACCCCATGCGGCTGGTGAGGACTCTGGGGTCACCTGTACCACCGGGAGCCATCCGGTCACAGTGGTCACTCTGGCCTTCCCTAGAGGCTGGCTGTTCACACCAGTGGGGCATTTAATGTCAGACAACTATGTCTATTGGTTATTTAATATCTTAAAGAATAAAAAAGATCTTTTTTTTTTTTCCACAGAAGATATTTCTTTCATGGTAGGCAGCAAATGCTTCACGTCTTCGCATAGCAATGTCTGGAAAGCAACGATCCCATTCTTCTCCTGAGTCTTTTCCTTGCCTCTTGTTGGCCAGCAGGTCACCCTCCCTCCTGTCCTTTGCACATCATGTCACTGGGGTGTAAATGTCCCCTGTGAAATAGACTGGGAGCGAGAATTGGCCAATTGCAATTCACTGCAACTCTGTCTATGATATTCAAACATCACCACTGCTGAGAATTCCCAGTCAGTGAATATTTCATAATTTATGGAAATAAATGATTTAATTATTTAGCACGTAAGTGTTCAAAGTTAATATAAATTCATACAAAAAGCAGATATAAAAATGGTCTCCATTTAACAAAATTCTTTTGTGGAAGAAGAGGAGAACAAAGGAGGAGGAAGAGGAGGAGGAGGAAGAGGAGAGGGAGAAGGCCTTGCTTTGTAAATATACACACACATGTCCTCATACACTCACAGGTGTTGGCATTTAACACAGACACCCCAGAACATAAAATATAAAGCTGCAGTCTCCTGTGTAGAGCATGATTCCCACAACCGATGCATTTCTGGGGAAGGACGGGAACTCTCCAATTTAACATGCTTGTGAGGATTCTCCCAAGATAAAAACAATGATCTAACAGCCCAGAGAGCTCCGCCAAGTCATCCGGCCTCACGAGGACTAACCCTGCCTATGCGGAGAATTTTTCAACCAGCTTGTCCTGTTACACAGAGGTAAGAGCTGGCGCCACATGACAAGTTTCCCTGATCGCTGAGGTTGGCCTTACTCACCCCCACGGCCCTGGTGAACTCATGAAAATGAACGGTCAGAGGGAAGCCAGGAAAATCGTGTTTCTCAGATGCCTTCTGTTCTTCTGGAGCCCAAGATGACTGCGGAAGTGAGGGCTTCTCGTAATACACACCATCCTTCTCTATGCTGGCCTCAGGCACCAGCATCTAATAAGTGCTCTTTCCTAGGCAAAGTGCTGGTCACTTCATCCTCTGCAGCACATTATGGAACTCTAACAGTCATTTTAACAAAGCGACATTCCAATAAATTCACTTTCCAAATGGTCAGCTGAAGTTCAAGAAAAGCTAAGAAGGAGACGAAGTCTATCTTGATGGTGAACGACAGAACCAAGATGCAAACCTGGTAAAGGCGACTGGTAGACCATAGGAGTTTGCCATGCTGCCCTTGAATTTGAAGTACGTGGAATACATTTTGGGGGTAACCACATAAGAGCAAGCTGCAGCATACTCGAGTCAGATGGAGGACCAGCTCAAGGCAAGTCTGAAAGGAGGCAGTTTTTTTTTTTGGTGCTGGAGATGGAACTCTGGGCCTTGTGCTTGCAAGGCAGGCGGGGTAGCCACTGAGCTAAATCCCCGGCCCCCGAGAGGAGCTGGGGACTCTAACAGAGTGAACACAGGGCATCCATTTCCCTGACGGGTGGCTGCCATCATGAATCCTTCTTCCAAGGTTGCCACTCTGCTGACGGGGATGTAAATTTCCACCAGGCAGAAAAAGTCACAGCATCCTCTGAGGAGGTGTCTGTTTTCTGGCCAGTCTTCTTTCTCATCAGTACAGTCTCAGAGGCTGGAGATGAAAGTGAGAACATTTTTTTCTCTCTGCTCCCAGGAAGACCAAGGCCAGCTTCGGGGTGTGCAAGCAAGGGGGCTTTTCTCTGCCACCCTTCTCCCCTCCACAAAGCGCAGGGTGTCTGCCACCATGTTCTTTTTTTTTTTTTTAAATTTTTTTATTATTTTTACCAAGAACATGTATTGGTACATTGTATACATAATGATCATAATCAACATGGTTATTTTGTACCTGTACATCATGTATCTTGGCTTTCCCCCCTCTTCCTCTCCCCTCCCTTCCATTCACCCACCCCTCTCTATTTGCAACAAGTTTATTTACACCTTTCCATTCTTTTCCCTTTCATCTTACTTTTCTTTTAAACTTCTTCTTTATCCCCCTTTTCCATATCTAGTTCTCCTCCCTTTTGAATACTATCTCTTTTTTTTTAACATAATATCTATTATACCCCTTTTTCCTTATTTATACTTATGGTTTCTCATACCAGAGAAACAATTCGATGTGTACTGATAAGTGTCTGATTTATTTCACTTAATAGTATGTTCTCAAGGAACATCCATTTACATACAAATGACTCTAGTTTATCCTTTTTTATGGCAGTGTAGTACTGTGAACAAATGGACTTAGCGGATGTATACAGAGTGTCCACCCCGCAACAACAGAATACACATTCCTCTCAGCTGCACATGGGAAGTTCTCCAAAATAGACCACATACTAGCTCATAAAGCATGTTTAAGTAAATGCAAGGGAATTGAAATTATACCATGCATACTATCAGACCATAGCACAGTAAAACTGGAATTCAATGGTAATAGAAAACAAAAACACCACATAAACACTTGGAAACTAAATAACATCTTTCTGAACAACAGCTGGGTCACAAAAGAAATTAAAGAAGAAATTAAGCAATTTATTCAGTTTAATGATAATGCTGATACCACATACCAGAACCTATGGGATACAATGAAAGCAGTACTACGAGGGAAATTCATTGCATTGAACTCCCACATCAGGAAAACAGAAAGAGCCCAAATAAACAATTTAATGTTGAACCTCAAACAGCTAGAAAAAGAAGAACAAAT
>PVJO010003355.1:0-113670 GCA_004026905.1 Hystrix cristata | reverse complement strand
GTAGGAGAGAGGAAATTATTAAGATCAGAGCTGAAATTAATGCAATTGAGACTAAGAAAACAATGCAGAAAAATTAATGAATCAAAGAGTTGGTTCTTTGAAAGAATAAATCAAATAGATAAACCCCTAGCCACTCTTATCAAAAAAGGAAAGAAAAGACCCAAATCCATGCAATTAATCCACTTCGAGTTGATTTCATGTATGGTATTTGTTAGGGATCTCAAGAGGAACCGAGTCGACAGAAAGCAATTTGTCAGGCAGGGTTACAGTATCAGAGGCAGAAGAGTCTACAGTGTCTGTCTGTGCTCTGAAGAGCCACAGGACCCAGCAGATACTCAATCCAGGTGGCTGGAAACTCCAGAACCAAAGGGGTCAAGAGTACAGCCCCAGTCCAAGGCCAAGGGCCTGGAAGCTCCGATATCCAAAAAGCACAGTAGAATTTGTGAGAAGTCTATCCTTTGCCCATTGCAGCGTCTCTGTCAAACATCACTTGAGATGAAATTTTGTTGATTTATTTCTGAGCTCTCCATACTATACTATTGGCATAATCTATGTTTTTACACCATTACCATACGGCTTCATTGCTATACCTTCTAGTAGACTTCGAAGCCAGGTAATATGATGACTCCAGGTAACAGCTTTGGAGCAATGATGTCATTGCCTTTTTTTTTTTTTTTTGGTTCCTTATGAATTACAGGATCTTTCCCCATTACTGCAAAAAATGTCATTGAAATTTTGATAAGATTGTGCTGAATCTGTAGATTGCTGTGGGTACTGTGGACATTTTAAAAATATTACTTCTGATTCTATCCCTAACTTCCTATTTATTTGTGTCTTCTTCAATTTCTTTTATGAATGTTTAATGGTTTAAGAGGCAGAGACCTCCCACCTCTTTGGTTAAATTTATTCCTAAGTACTTTATTTAATATCTGTTGAAAATGGGATCTGTTTCATTTTTTTCTGTAGCTTTTTGTTAGTATATATGATCGCATTTGATTTTTGTATGTTGATTTTGTAAATCACAGCATTATAGCACTGAACATATTAGTGCCATTTTTGGTGGTTTGTCATCTGAAAACAAAACAAAACAAAGTTTACTTTTTCCTTGCTGATTTATAAATCTTTTATTTGTTCCTAATTATTTTAGGATTTTCAGTACTACATTGAACAGAAGTGATGAGAGTTGACATCCTTGCCTTGTATTGTACCTGGAGAAAAGCCTTTCAACTTTTGCTGGTCAGTACAATATTAGCTGTGAGCTTGTTATATATTTCCCTTTTTATGTATAGATACATTTCTTTTTTGCCGAATTTTTGGTACTCTGTAATGTGAGAGAATGTTAAACCGTATTAAATGCTTCTTCTCCATCTCTGGAGATGATCATGAGGATCTTACCCCGAATTCCTTTACTATGGTGCACCATATTTATTGGGTTGTGTATGTGGAAGCATCGTTTCGTCTCAGGGGTAAATGGCACTTGATTCTGGCATCTTATCTTTTTCACATGCTACTGAAATTAGTTTGCTAGGAGTTTACTGAGGAATTTTGCATCTATGTTTATCAGAGAGATTGACCTATAATTTTCTTTTCTTACAATTTTTTTGTCTGGCTTTGGTAGCAAATGAGTTTGGAAATGTTTCTTCCTCTCTAAGTTTTTGGAAAAGCTTGAGAAGAATTTCAATTATTTTTCTTTTAAGTGTTTGATGGAATTCATCTGTGAAATCATCACTTAAGGTTGTGAAATTTACTTTGTTGCAACATTTTTTAAACTATTTGTTGACTCTTATCCATTTTTCAAATTTCCTATTTCTTCTACATTTAGTCTTAGTATTTCCTATATTTCTAGGACTTTATTCATTTCTTTTAGACTCTTTAGTGTGTAATTATTTGTAGTAGAATCCTTATTATTGTTTATAATTGTGTGACATTAGTTATAATGTCTCTTATTTCTGATTTTATTAAGAGCCTTCTCACTTTTTTCTTAGTATAGCTAAGGGTTTGTTAATTTCATTTATCTTTTAAAAAGTACAGTTTCATTGATCTTTGTTATTACTTTTCCTAGTCTATTTTAACTTTATCTGCTTTCTCTATATTATTTACTTTCTTCTATTAAATTTTGCCTTAATTTTTCTTTTTCAGTATCTTGAGGTGGAGTTTATTCGAGCTCCTTCCTCCTAACATACACAATAGAAATGTTTCTCCTGGATTGGCGCTCGTTACATCCAATACATTTAGATATCTTGTGCTTTAACTTTCATTTTTCTCAAGATACTTTAGGATTTCTTCTTTGACACTTTGGTTGTTTCTATGTTTGTGAATTTTCCGGTTTCCTTAATCATTTCTAGCTTCGTAAGATTGTGATCTGAAAAGGTACTCAATATATTTCAGTCTTCTTAAATTTATTAAGAAATTATTTGTGTGATCTATCTTAGAGAACATTCAATGTGTACTAGAAAATTAAAGTGTATTCTTCTGCTTTTGGGTGTAATCTTTATATGCATCTTAGAATCTTTTTGTCTATAGCGTCCTTCAAGCATACTGTTTTCTTGTTGATTATTTTCTTTTTGGTCTGGACAATGTATCTATTGTTAAAAATGAGGTTTAAAAGTCTACTGTTATTGGATTTCGATTTCTGCCTTCAATTGTGGATTTATATAGTTAGGCACTCTGATTTTAAGTGCAAACATATTACAATTATTATATCTTCTTGAAGTACATATTATTATATAGTAAATTTCTTTGCCTTTTGTGATAGTTTTATACTAAAAGTTTATTTTCTATGCTACAAATATGACCACTCTTCCTCTCTTTTGGCTATCATTTGTGTACAGTATCTATTTCCATCACTTTAATTTCCGCAACGCATGTCCTAAAAGCTAATGAATCTCTTGAAGGCAAAATATGGATGGATCTTGTTTTCTTTAATCCAGTCACTATTATTGGTGTGGTTTAACCCTAAAATGCCCCACAGATTCTTGTGTTTGGAGGTAGGGCTGGTCAGAGGGGAAGGGCACTGACCTGAAACATGTACTCTCATCTCAGTTTCCTCCCTTCTACTGTTTCTGTTTCCTGGCTGCTGTGGAGTGAGCAGCTTCCATCTGCCACACACTCCACCTTGGTGGTTCTGCCTCAGATCCAGGAAACGACAGCCAGAAAACCCTGCAGACTGTGAACCGAATAAACTTTTCCTCCTTTATGTTGTGTTGGCTATTTTATCCCAACAGGAAAGCAGACTAATGAAGATATGTATTTTGATTAGAGAATTGAATCCATTTACATTTAAAACAATTACTGGTAGTTCAGGACTACCTACTGTCCTTTGTTAATTTTTTTCAGTTTTGTGGTTTCTTTGTTTCTTCCTCTCCTTGTGTGTTTATGATTTGATGATTTTTTGTGGTAGTATGCTTTGATTCTTCTCTTAGTTTTTTGCATAGCTACTAGACTATTTTTTTATGGCTACTATGACACTTGCACAAGACATCCTATACATATAAGTCTATTTTAATCGGATAACAAGTTATCTTCAAGTAAATATTAAAAATTCTATACAGCTACTTCTTCCCCACATTTTATGTTATCAATACGGTTATTTGCATTTTATTAAATACTCATTAACAAATCATTAAGACTATAGTGCTTGACTGAAAAATAAGGTCAATGTTTAAATTTTAAAATATTATTAAGGTAAAAGACGCATTGCCATGAATCCTGCTCATCTTATTCCCCCTTGATTTGAGGACACTTATCCCATTGTTCTTGCCACTCTCTATAGCCATTCTGGAAGTCTTGCTCTGTGTTTTTAGTTGAACTGCTGTAGCTAACTGGATTTCCTGAATCAGTGCAAAATATTTACATGAATGGTCATTTTGATTTGGGGGAAGAACCATAAGTCATACCATGTCAGATCTGACAAATAAGGTGGGTGAAGATGCACCATAATGTTTTTATGAGCCTGCCTTTGTATCGAATGGCACTCGGCATCAGCGTTCACTGTGTTTTTGATCACTCCTCAGAAAGACACTCATGAAAGTGGACTTTCAGACTGTTTCAGGAAGTGGCAAGAATATTGGGATAAGTGTGTTTGAGGCAAAGAGGAAGTATTTTGACAGTGACTAATGGCATGTCTATTTTTTAATTTACGCATTCACCGTACATTTTGATCATCCCTTGTCTAGTTGTTTCTAATACATTTGTTTTTCAACTTTTATACTGGAATCAAAAGTGATTTGCGCACCACCACTACAGTGTTCTATTGGTCTCTTCTGACTATACTCTTACTTAACATGCAGTTTCATACTTTCATATGTTTTCATGTTATTCTTTAGCATATCGTGCTCCATCTTGAGCTCCCTTTAGCATTTCTCATAATGCAGGTCTAGTGGGAATAAATTTGCTCAGCTTTGGGTTAGCTAGGAAAGTCTATATAAGGTATGATTGAAAACTGCAATAAATGTTTAACTTTTAAAAAACTATTACGATAACAGACACATTGCCGTTAATCATCCTCAAAATATTCCTCCCTACTTTGAACATAATGGTTCTGTCATTCTTGCCACCTCTTGAAGCAGTTCTGGAAGTCCTCTTCTGTGAATGTCTTTAGTTGTGCTCTCATGGAGGCGCCAGTGTGTCCTGAATGGTTCAAATTATTTGCCCCTTATGGACATTTTGTCTTTGAGGAAGAGCCAGAAGTCACATGGCCCGACCCAGTAAGTAGGTGGATGAGGACACACTAACGTTTTTGGGAGCTTACTTTTCTGTTGGGTGGCATTGGATAGCAGCATTCGCCATATTTTTGATTATAGCTAATGAAAATACACTCAGGAAAGATGATTTTCAAAACTGCTTCAGGAAGTGTCAAAAGTGATGGAATATGTGTTCTTGAAGGAAGGAGGTAGTATTTTGAAGGGGATTAATGGTAATATGCTTTTAATGATTAAAAATTTAAACATTCAGCATATATTTTGATCACACTGTATCTTTCGCTTCTGAATGACAATTTTGCTTCAGTACTTTAAGCAGATCATTGCTCTTATCCCACTCTGCAATGTTTCCACTTAGAAATCTGCGGATAATATTACTCATCTTCCTTTCTGCATGGTAGGCCAATTACTTCTGTTTTCAATATTCTTTCTTTGCTTTTGCCTTTTAAGAAGGTGGTTATAATGTGTCTTGGTGATCTCTTTGTGTTTAACCCACTTTGGTGAACCAGAGATTTGCACGTTCATTTTCTTGGCTACATTTAGGGTGTTTTCTGCCACAGTTTGTTTCAATAAATTTTCTGTCCCTTTCTCTTTCTTGATTCCCTCCAGGACTCCTGTAATACACCACTCAGTTCACATTTTTCCCACCAGTTTTCCTTGTTCCTTTTCTTTTCGTTTGTTTGCTGTTGTTGTTGTTTCTCTGTAATCTCATATGGACTCTCTTTGAATTCACCAATTATTTCCTCTGCTTAAGCAAGTGTTCAGTTGAAGTTTTCTGTGATTTTTTTTTTTTTTTACTTTAGTAATTGCATTTTTCAGCTCTAGAATGTGTTTTGGTATTTTCTTTATAGTTTCTCTTTGTTTTATTTCTAGTTTTGTTCCTGCTATGTTTTCCTAATTTTGTTTAGTGTTCTATCTGTGTCCTCTTGCGGTTCATGGAACTTTTTTTTTTTTTTTTTTGTAATTCATGGAACTTTTTGTAAGATGACTAGTTTGAATTTTTCTTAAGCAGTTTGCAGAAGTCCATTTTTTTTAGTGTTGCTGATGGGGATCGATTTTGCTCCTTTTTGGATGTTGTTTTTCCACAGAGTTTGTGATCTTTCCCTTGGTACCTGCTTATTTGATGGTGTAGTCACCACTTCCAAGCTTTATAGACTGGCTTTGACAGGGAAAGCCTTCCCAGTCAGCCCAACCTGAGATTCTGAGCAGGCCCGGGGAAATTTCATTGAAATTCTTGGGTAGGCTGGAAAAAACTGGGTCCACAAAGTCACACCTGGAGCCTGGGTCCCTGTGGTGAACCTGAGCATGGATCTGGGCTGTCCACAGGACCAGCCTGGTGCCTGGGACTGTAGAGGTGGGTCTGGATTCTGGGTCTGCCGTGGGGCAAGCCTAGTGCCTGGTGCTGTTTCGGTTGGGGCCCTTAGTAGAGTGGGTAGGCCTGGATCTTGGGTCTATAAGGGCAGGTGTTAGGACTATAGTAAATGCCCAACTTATGAACACGTTCCACTCTGGGAGAACCTTTGTAAGTTGGATTCATCCGTAAGTCCAACAAAGTGAGTCTTATATACCTTTGACACAAATACACGATGTATATCACTCTGTGCTTCCTAGCAGTCCCCTCCACATCACCACTGCTTATCCTCTTGCTTCCGGACATCCTGGGCTCTGATCCAGCACTGTACTTCTGCACACTATTGCACTGTATGGTAAGCACACAGCAGCACAGCTATGACACTGTCTGGCAGACACATGATCTGCTTTCAAGATTTGTTCCCATCTATGAATGTTCATAAAGTAAGGTCCATGCATATCTGTGAAAACTGCAACTCAAATGTTCATACGTTACATATTTACTGTATTCTTTTTGTGCTCATAGGATTCTAGGCTTAACTGTGATTTAACAAAATGCATCAAAATTATCACTAAGCCTTCTTGTGTTACTTCACGAACAATTTAATCTTAATAATTTTCAAAACATCACAGGAATTTAAAGTAAATACCATGACAAATTATAGCATTGTGTGAAGAAACTGAACATAGAATGTCACAGTTAAGAGTAAGTACAATCAGAAAAATACATACAGTTTCACCAAATGTGTTAGAAAGGCGGGGATTGGCAGTTGATATGGGATTAGAGAATTGATTGACATAATTTGAAGGAGATTAATGACAAAAGCTGAGTAAAGAGTTTGAGTAATCAAATATATCAGGTTTGATCTTAGAAAAATTCAAACACTTTGAATTTACAAGAGTAAATGGAGAACAGAGATAAACAAATCAGACAGATAGTGGAAGAACTAGGAGTGTAACTGTGTTTGTTTCCAATATGGGGGTGCTGGAAATGGGGCAGCAACCCCCAGGAAGCATATTCACCAAGCCGACGAAGATCCGGGCCCTGAAGGGAAGGACAGACAGTGAGTAGAATTCATAGTGTTAACGAGCAGACTATAGAACAAATGTAACCGAGATAACCAAAGAGAGCTGAGCAGCTCGTCTGTCTTTCCTTATGGAATAGTTTTGATCAATTATTTGAGATCCATGTGATTCTCGCTTAACTGAAGTTTTTCCTTCTATCCTTTGACCAAATTCTAATTACTCAGACTTACCTGAAACTAAAAGTTTTTGGGAGATGAAGGTAATGTACAATAGAGAGAGGCACCGTGGCCTGTGGACAGTGGTCTACGGACAGTGATCTGCTTTGCCAGAACATAAGAGCTGAAAGTGAGGTGTGCTATGTCTGGGGAAAAATCACAGCCTGAATTCCATGTCTAAGAAGTTTTCAGATTCTCTACTGAGAGTATAAATAGCAAGCATGCTTTAGAGCTCTAGCTTGTGAGGCCTCTGGTTTGTAAATACAGGGCTATTCAACAGCCATCCCACACAGGGAGCTTTCCACTCCCCTGCATGTCTGCAGTGTGGTAAGAGCTAAGTTATAGCTAAGTTATAAACAGTGTTTGAAATGTCATTTTATGCTCAGACCCTTATTAATGGCTGGTCTGTACTGGAGCATGACTGGCATCAGCTTTCAAGCTACTAAGAGCACACAGAGCTGCATTGAAATCCAATTCATATCTGTTTTCTTATACGGTACTATACATAGAATGGGACTAATAAGAATAAGATCCATCTAAAGTGTTATTAGGAGTTAGCATATTATATATAAATATATACAGTGGTACCTTGGTTCACGAACTTAATTCCTTGCTTGGTTCTGGGGAAGATGGCCATGGTCTTTTTTACGTAGGGAAGATGGCTGCGGTCCTGTTTATCATCCAATGTGAAGTTCACGAACTGAAGCAAAATTTTGCCAGACATTTCTGTTTGGGAACTGAATTGTTTGGGAGCAGAAGTGTTCGTGAACTGAGGTGCCGCTGTGTGTGTGTGTGTGTATGTGTGTGTGTGTATGTGTGTGTGTGTACATAATTTTTTTTCTTCTCAAGGTAAAAAAAAAGGAGTCGAAAAAGGACAAAGATAACTACAATTTTTTAAGGACCCACGCGAGCCACACAAATTATTATTGCTCATGTTTTTAATTGTCTCAACCCTGTATGAGTTAGGTCTGATCATATTATCCAGCAGGCGCGGAAGTGAGGTCCACAGTGCTGTATTTAACTGCATTAATAGAATACAAATGTGTGACACGGCATTGGAAACCAAATCTGTGTCCATTTCGTATAAAATACATGGATCACTCCTCTCTTTTGGAAATGGGTTTGTTGGGCTGAGGGTAGAAGGGTTGTGTGTGTCTACGTCGATTCCCTGAGCTCTCAGTAATCGTGCAGTATAGTAACTAGGAGCTTTACTATAGCTTGATCTCTGTCTCAAGGCCTCGCAGTCTACAGAGTTTTCATAATTTCATACATGTGTGTGCTGTGTTTGAGAACCATGACCACCTATTTCTTCAGCCCACACATGCAGTTCTGTCGTGCTTTCCTGAAGGGCTTCAAGTGTGTACTCTGAAGTCGTGAATATGTTTATAACAAAAGACAACTGAGCTGAAAACAGACGCTGCTCTGAACAAAAAAGAGCCATTTGCAAAAATTCTCCACATTTCATTTTTGACACTCTTGTTTCCTTGTCAGGCATCAGCTCTGAAATATTTCTCTACATCCTACCTTTTACCATCTGCCCCAGGTACAGAGTTTCCATTAAGCTCTAAACAACCGGACTATTTCTTACTCCACCCTGGCACCATCTGCCTGTTCTAACTTTTAGATTAGTAGTTTCCAAGTATGCAAGGGATCAGTACGTAGATTTTTAAGAGAATAAGAAAATAATCAATAGTCGCCATATATATGTGTGTGTGTCCATTTATTTTCATACACCTTTATCAATATATACATATATATATCTGTCAGCTGGTCAACCTATCTACTAAATAGAAGGTGCCATTATTTTGAACATGGGCCACCTAAGTGGCACATCATTATAGGAAGTGAAGGCTCTTCTGAGGAGTTGGCCTGTAATGGTGAGTACAGGTTGAGAACAGGTATCATTAATTATTTTCTCTCAGGGTACCAAGACACTTAAGTCTGTGTACGTCTGTTTAGATGGATTTATGAGTCAGACTGTCTGCTCTACCTTAATTAGAAGTTATAAAATGAGAAAAACTCTAGCAAAGTTTCTGTGAGTTAATTGTGGCTTGTGCATAATCTAATAATGCTAAAACAAATAAACAGAAACATGGCTGAGCTGATATGTCCACTTTCGTACATCCTTGAAACATCTTTGTCAGCAGCTATAGAGACAAAAATATTTTCTGCCAGCCGTGTGCTACTTGGAAGATATTAGAAAAACTCAGCATGGATTATCCTTATGTAAAGAAGAGATTTTAATTATGGTTAACAGACCACCTGCCTTTTACAGAGACCTGTGCTGTGGACAGAACATTTTAAAAAATTGGGTATTTTTAAATGGTACCATGGTCATCTGGTTTTGTTGTTGAATTCAAGTTCATTAAAGTTCTAATTGGATTCTTTGGTGATTCGGAAGCAGAACAAAAAGCAACTTAAATTTATGATTTTTATTCAATGCTATATATAAA
Organism: Hystrix cristata; assembly: GCA_004026905.1. NCBI lineage: Eukaryota > Metazoa > Chordata > Mammalia > Rodentia > Hystricidae > Hystrix > Hystrix cristata. Next base: position 103,926 of record PVJO010003355.1, on the reverse strand, counting down.
AATTCAATGTATTTGCTTAAAATATCAAAGCCAAATTTCTACTTTTATATTGACAGAAGAAACTTAATGATTTCAGAGATGATGTAGAATTAAAAATAAGTGCAGGGTCTTGTTTAAATATACTAAGCAATATTCATAAAATATGGTAGAAAGAAATACGCAAGAACTTATCAGTTCTATTGAACAGAAAACTTGTGAGGGTAGAAGACTAAAATGTAATTTTAATATTTTTAAACTGGACTTAAAGAAGCCTCAAGGAGGTGATGGGGAAGTTGTTTTGGAGACTGAAATGCTTGATGAGCAGACTGTGAAACGCACCGTCACCTTCCTTAGGTTACTGTAAGAGTGAAGTGAAGTTCACGCAGATTTTTGTCCTTGACTAAAGCCTCTAAGATCTTAATTTCTGAACCTCTGTGTCTGTCTCTGCATGGCCTGTGTTTACGAACAGCCCTGCTAAATCAGCTCAGACAGAACCTCCAGCCTCCGTTTCTGATCGCCCGCAGCATCTAGTCAGGCTCCCCGCCCTCTGTGACACCCAGGTAAAGTCTGGTGATCTTGGCCTGTTTTTATCGAGAATTCTGTTACCTTGGGTTAGCCAGAATCCTCAACCCCTTGGATGTTTTCTGTTAGCAACGATCTAGCCTCTCATATCCATTTTGCTTCTCGACATTATTAAATCCCCACTTGTCCAATTTTATACTGAAGTCTCTTTTCCTCAACTGCATAATCCTGAATAAAATCTGTTTTCCCCCCTTTGCTGGCCAGCTCTGGTTTTCTTTGGCAACACCAATGAAAAAGTAGGGAATAGTTAAAGCACAAGCTGGAGAAGCAGCCTGGGTTAATCAATTGTATTGTTCTACAGAGTTTGGACTCTCAGTGTCATGGGAAACTGCTTACTAAGTGAGGCATCGTTTTCAAGTTTATATATAGTAAGATCACCCAGGCCTAAAAGTGGAGACTTGCTTTTGGAAGGGACTAGGTATCTCGGAAGATAATCATAGTGATATTTTAAATAGTATAAGATAGACTTTGAGGTGCTGGAAAGAACTAGAAGAGTGAGGGCGGAATTGAGGGATGAAATGGAAAATACAAAATACAATCATACCTTGGTATTTGACTGCTTTGAAAGTCATCAAATTTGGTACTCAATGCATTTTGTCCCCCCAGATTTGTCCTGGTACTCGTCAATGGTTTGGTCCTCAATGTGTAAGCTAGAACTTGTCAGTGCCGATTGCCTTGTGGTTTGTGCCCTCTTCCAGCCAAAACTGTTTTGTACTCCTTGTTTTTGGTACTCAGAACCAGTTAACTATAAGTACCACGGTACTGCTATAAATTAGTAAGTTTGATGGACCCCACACTAAGCTGAGGTAAAGTTTGCTGTTAACCAAGTTATGTAGAAGAATCAGATTTGCTCAGTTTACAAATGTACGTTAGGGATTTAGGAACCAAGTATTCGGTTCTAGTTATACGGTACAAAGTTATCCTCAGAGATCATTAGGTTGTTCAATCTCTTCTTTCAGAACTTATTTTCTCCATTTGTCAAATGGGGATATTAAAATCTACCCTATATTCACTCCTAATAATAACACGATCATTAAAGAGAAAATAAATAAAGACACCAGGCAGCACAGAATATAGCTAAAGTAATTTACATGGAAGTTGAAGATGTCTAGGCAATAGAATTGTTTTAAATTTTTAAATGATCACAAAGTACTAAAAAGCAATTTTTAATGCTATTTAGTTCTTGGTGTCGGTGACCTGTGCCAGGCTGCCAATTACCAGGGGTAATGTTGCAATGGTCCAATCTGCACAACATTGCCAAGCAACTTACTGTGTCTAAGAATGGGAAATTATTCTGTCAGAGGCTAGATTGTATTGGGAAAATATCAAAATGGAATGGAATGAAGATCATGTGCTATAGCATAGGAAAAAACATGTAATTGTAGACAAATTTGAAAATCTAGTGCATAACAAACACAAGCTGAACATACAGTAAATCTTTTCAGAAGACATCCTACATCATTCTCGCCTTTGCTTCTTCTAGTTATGCAAAAAAAAAAAAAATTCCACTTCTGTGTTTGTGCAGTGGTCTGAAAGTTTGTGTAATTTTGGATAAATTTTAATTAAAAAGTCCATGTCTGGTTAAAATTTGACCAGGAACCTTACTTTCTATCAAATTACAGTGCTGTGCACTTTTGCCACTTGTCTTAATCTGTTTTGTATCACTACAACAAAGTCCTTGAAATTGGGCATTTGGCACAGAAAAGTTTCTGAAGTCCAAGGACGTGGCACTGGCCTCTGCTTGGTTCTAGTGAGGAACTCTGCTACATGGCAAGATGGCACATCACATCACAGTGGGAGCACATGGAAGAAGGCGGAAATGGAGAGGTCCCAAGGCAAGATGGAAGTAACAGAACCAGGAGAATCCGGGCTTGTGGTTTCTATGACAACCTGCCCTCACAAGAGCTAATGCCCTCAGAGGACACAAATCTCTTTCGAAGGTGGAGCACTCGTGAAATAAAATATTTCCACTGGCTCCATCTTTCAAAGATTCTGTCACTTCAACGCAGCACACTGGGGACCAGGGTTCTGACGCAGATACCTTTCAGGAACACAGTGAATTCATAAATAAACTAGAGAGTATTTTGAAAATTCTGGTTTTCAGTTTGAGCCTTGTTCGGAAAATGAATGTGTTATTTTTAAGCCACTATAAATTTGGAGTTTTATGTAATATTTTCTCTTTCTGTGTGAATTCATTTTTTGTCAATATGAAGTCATAACAGACACATATTACATTCTTCAGCAGTGTTCACATTATGTGTTTATATTATATAAAATGTTTTCCAAGATGTATGCTTGAAAAAAACTCACTTATTTTGTTATTTGTATCCTATAGTCTCAGTTTGCTAAGTAGCAGGTCTGTTTTAAATGAAATACCTAATATTTGGTAAAAATCTTAAACATAGCTTCTAGAGAATCAGGTAAAATGAACTTTTAAGATGATTTTTAGATTGTTTATTCCAACCCATCTCTACTCCACTAGGGGGCAAAGAACAATGTGAGAGCCTGAAGAATGTGTTTCTCTGAAAATAAGACCTAACCAGAAAATAATCATCCTTGAAAACAGAAATGCCAGCCCCAGCAGCCTGTCCTGCCCCGCCTGCCATCACTGTTCTCCGCTCGGGGGCTACTCTGTAAGGCGGTTGAGGCGGGGACAGGCTGGCGGGCTGGCAGTTTTCGTCTCTGGTTTTCAAGGCTGATTATTTTCTGGTTAGGTTTTATGTCTGAGGAAACAGGGAAGATACAGGCCTAGTTGTTGCAGGGTTGTGGAGTAATTGGAATGTCTCATGGGCGGGGATCCGGCCCCTCCAACCTCAAGAGAAGAGAGTAAGAAAGCACTGCTTGGGGAGAGGCAGTGTTTGGAAAGGCTCTGAAGGGAAAGGAAAATTCAGTATGATCTTGAACAACAAAAACAGCTCTACCACCGGAAAGAGAGAATAATTTCAGGCAGCTAGAAAGCTTCATGTCAAACCAGAGGGAGGTCATAGATGTTGACCTGAATCAGCCATCAGTACTTGGTGAGGATGAAAAGGGGAAAAGCTGGGTTACCACGTAAGGATTTGTAAGACAAGAAAGGAAAATTCCAGTTGGGTTGGATTAGGTGTTGCATGCCAGATTGAAGAATTTAAGTCTGCTTTTCTTGACAAAGAAGAAAAATTGAGTATTTTAAGCTTAAAGTAATACAATGGCCATTTTGATGTCAATTAGTAACATAGAAGAAGAGGTAACGATAGTATGACGTCTCTTAAATAGCCCACTGCTATTGTCCATGTCCCCCCAAAGTCTCTTGTGTTCAGAGCGGGGCTTTATGGAGGTGACTGGATCATGAGTTCTAACTCTGTAGGTGGATGAGTCCATCGAGAGGATCTTACTCCAATGGCATTATTGGGCGGTAGTGGAAGGTCAGAGGGTAGGGTCTGGCTGAAGGAGGCGGGTCAAGGGGGCGTGCTGTTAGAGCTGGACCCTGGTACCAGTGTCCGGGCCCTGGCCTCTGGCTCGTTTCTGTCTGGCTCTCTCTCTCTCTCTCTGGCTCTCTCTCATCTCCTCCGTCCTGGTTGTCCTAAGAGGCTCAGCCTCACTCTGCCGCGCCCTTCTGCTAAGGATGTTTCTGCCTTGCCACAGGCCTACCAACAATGGAGCCAGCTGACACCTAAAACCTGTGAAACTGTAAACACAAATACATCTTCATCCCTCTAAGTTAATTTTCGGGTATTTTGTCAGAATTACAGAAGGATTCTTAAGATATCTATTAAGATAGCAGATGGTACTTTATGACTCCAGATATCATTGTAAGGTGGGTATCATCAGCCATTTTGGCAAATGGAGAAGCCAGTGGTGAGTGAAGTAACTGGCCTGTGCTCAAGAAATTGAAGGCCACTCTGAGATTCACCGCTAGATCCTACTGTTTCATTTCCAACAACTCTGCCCTCTTTATTCTTAAAAGAAAGCAAAAACATGAAGAATAAAATTTTTATTAGCCAGTGCTTCCTTGAAAAATGCTAAAGATTATTAGCATTATTTTAAAATATTTATTCTAGTGTCTCATGCATTTTATGCTTCCAATAATTTTTAAATCAGCAGGAATGAAATTCATCCAGCAGATTATAAATATGCAAGTGTATCTAACAATATGATTAATTTTAATTGCTACCTTCTCTGCTAATTTATAAGCAGTATTCAAAATTGTGACATTCTTAGAGGAAAACAACCTATTTTAATTTTACATAACACTTTGAGGCTATCATAAAACTGTCTGAATTTCCAAGGAAACAATGTTTGATACCATCTTGTTGCAGAGTAAGTACTGCTGGGTGACTGGATAGTAACTATTCAGATAAATCCCAAATTCCTTGGAAATTCTGAATGTCAGAATTTCCAGAACCACTTGTGTCCTTTGAAGACTACGCTTTTATTTTCATGTCTCTTGCATATTAATGAGCTGACTCTTCTGTCAGATTGAACGTTGTTGGCATATCAGTGCTCCCCTCACGAACTGGGGACCTGAAGAGGGAGGATTATGCTCCTTTATGAATCGAGGATAACAGGTCACTAAAAGCCCGGTGTGAGGAGTAAATAATCTACGTGAAACACTTTGTTTAATGGCCAGCCCAATGTGCGTGTGTGACACATCTTAGTTATTGCTATAATCACTCGTTTAGAAATCACAGAATCAGAGCTAAGAGGAACTGAGTGAGGATCTCATTTGGGAATTAAAATCCTGAAGTGCAGACCAGAGGTATTTGCCCAAGGCCACTAGCTCGTCTGTCACAGGGCCGGGACCGTAAACCGTGTCATTTGAATTCTGGTCCGGCGTCCTTTCCAGGAACCCGCATCAAGCCCGGCGCTGCAAGATGCGCCGGGGGAGTTTCGCAGCAGATGTGCGGCCGGCGGGCAGGTCTGCAGCAGGAACTGGGGCAGGGTGGACGTGCCAGGGGGACGGGTGGGACAGATGAGTGTGCACCGCGGCCTCAGGTGCAGAGTGAAGAAGCAAGCGCACTTAGAGCGTGCTTTGTGCCCTTGGGATTTACAGATCTGCTTTCCATCCAGGTCGGTAGCGCGAACGATGGGCAGCGCCCGGGACTCCAGAGCGACGAGCCGGTGCCACAGCAGTCCCTTCCTCCTGGCCGACGGCAGCTGCTGCGGCACCCGATCTGAGGGCTCCCGCTCAGCTCTGGAGAGAGAAGACAGCCGGCCCGGGTCCGCGCTGAAGAAAAGCAGCAGCTTCGTGGGGAAAGCCGGCCGCCGACACTCCCGCGGGAGCAGTTTGCGACACCAGGAGAGTCCTAGAGCTGGCCTGAATGTGTTATGTGCCACACCGTGTGGACCAGAGTCTGTCTCCCTCTGCGAGAGGAAGATATTTATACCAGGACCCAGCTCCCATGAGGGCCAGTTTCAGTACTAATCATTTTCAGTCAAGAGTGCTTAGCTTGCCATAATGCGAAAAATAAAAAATAATGCTAACACATAAATGGGTAGTTACCGTCACAAGTCTATGGATATTTGCCTTCGGGTTCCAAGTTTCTACAGGTAACTAAAATAAGTCACCTTGACTTTCTATTTTATTCTTCAGTGTTGTTAGAATATCGAATAAAACAATCTCTAAAATCCCTTTTCCTAAAGTTTGATATTAGAACATTAAGCTAAACTATTTAATGCTCCATTGCACTCATATATCTAATCGCATTTCTCTATGATCATTTCGTAGCTCATAAAAAAGAGGGCTCTTACTGGCCCAAGAAGAGTCCTTTTTCCTTGTCCCAAGTATTTCTTTTTTATTCGATTTATTTATTTTAGTGGTACATTTCAGATATACATAACGATCACATTCATCACAGGGAATTTATTCCTGTATATGACATATCTTGCTGCTTCTTTTTTTTCCCCTTATACACTCAGGCAACTTTTAAAGACAATTAAAAACTATTTTATTTCGTGATACACTGAGAAACAATGGTTATATTTGAGGATGAAGAGATAATAAGAAATAGAATACTAGTGAAAATAACATTAAAAACACTTTATAGCTTCCCAAATAACTCAGTTCACCATATTTTTATAATCCTCACAAAATCCTACGGAATAGACATTTTCTGCTCTCCTCTGGAGTCCTGGAGTCCCAAGACGGGTGGAACGTGGCTTGCCTCTAGACCTCCAGCCCTGGGCTGTGTGTCCCCTGATGCAGGGCTGGCATTTCCAACTAGCCATGTACTTGTAATGAAGAAATAGTGATGCTCAAGTTCTTCACTTTAGTGACGTTAGTAACTTTTGGGCCACTCGCAAATCCATGAGTGAAACCCGACCCTCAGTTGATGAGCTTGGAAAATGGGACCATGGGTGGTAATTAGGTCACTGGTCATTTTCTCAGGGTTTAGTGCCTGTACAAAAGTGACCCCGGACAGGCTCCTCGCCCCTTCCACCATAGGCAGACACAGAATGCAGAACAAACTGGATAAAAAGTGAGCCTTTACCAGACAGCACATTTATTTAAAGATCTCTCGGCTTCCACAACTATAAGAAATTAAGCTGCTGTTGTTCATAAGACTCTGAGTCTATAGTGACTTGTTTCAGAAGCCTGAAAGAACTAAGTCTAGCGCTGGGGCTGCACCTCAGTGGTAGGTGCTTGCCTAGACCTTGGCTTTGATATCCCACACCAGAAGGAATGAGAAAAAGAAAAAAGAAAGAAAGAAAGAAGAAAGAAAGAAAGAGAGAAAAGAAGAAAGAAAGAAAGAAAGAAAGAAAGAAAGAAAGAAAGAAAGAAAGAAAGGAAGGAAGGAAGGAAGAAAGAAAGAAAGAAAGAAAGAAAGAAAGAAAAAGAAAGAGAGAAAGAAAGAAAGAAAGAAAGAAAGAAAGAAGAAAGAGAGAAGAAAGAAAGAGAAGAAAGAAAGAAAGAAAGAAGAAAGAAAGAGAGAGAAGGAGGGAAGGAGGGAGGGAAGGATAAAGGGAGGAAGGAAGGAGGAAGGTAGAAAAGAAGGAAGGAGGAAGGAAGGGAGAGAGAGAAGAAAGGAGAGAAAGAAAAGACAGAGAGGAAAAGGAAAGAAAAGCTAGCTAAGTCTCTGACACATTTAAAGCATATAAATATAAACTAAATATAAAACTATCAATGCAAACTTATGCAGCAAAAGAATAAAATTAAGTATAAACTGGGAAATGAGGAATTCAGACAGGACTTCCTCTTGGAGAGAGAGACAGAAATGGGACTGGAAAGGAAATTGTGCAGGAATTTACGAATATCTGTACTTTTGAAAAAGAGTATGAAATTTTATGTATGAGATATGACCAAAAACATTAATTTAGTATAATTGTCCTATATGCTTTTTGGCCTATTTGCCTGGTTGTTAATCTGTGTATATGATAATTAACTTTATAATGACTTACAAGATAAATAAGTAACTCTGATGCTGGCAAAATAAAAAGGAGTGGAGAAAAGGAGAAAAAAGAATTGAGATGTGTTATGTCCATGTACCAAGTCCCCACAATGGATGTAATCATTATGGACTGCCAATATGTACCAAGAAAAATGTTTAAAAAAGATATAGTGATCATTTAAATTTAAAAAAAATTATTACAGCAAAACACACATAGTCACCCTCAAAATACTTCCCTTCCTTCAGACGCACTTGCCTGTCATTCTTTCTGGTTTCTGAGGCAGTTCTGAAAGTCTGGTTTTGTGAGTCTGTCATTGGTGGCTGTGTCAGTGTCCTGAATCAATCAGAACTTTGAACCTTTATGGTCATTTTGACTTTGGAAGAGCCTGAATTCACATAGTCCTGGAGAATAAAGTGAATGAGGACACACCCTTGTATTTTCACAAAAGTGTTTTTCTATTGGTTAGCCCTCAGCAACAGAATTCACTGTATTTCCAATCACACCTTATAAACTTATAAAGACATTTTAATTATTAAAATTATTTAATAATATGTTTATTTTCTCCTTCTGTAATGAAATTTGAACAAGATTAGGTTTTCCCATGTGCAAATAACTATTATCTGATGGTAAATACATGAATGTTTATTATACTATTATTTATGCTTGCCTCGTTATTTAACTTATAAACTGTTATGCACTTTTTGATCCTCAATATAAGGGAAGTAGGGAATTTTCCCTTAATTTATTCAACATTTTGGTGGCATAAAAGTATAATTTTTGAAGTAAAAAATTGGGAAAAATCTAGTCCATAGTAAGATGATATCTTTAGCAAAACAAGTCTTTTTGAGAATAGAAAATATTTATTATCAGACTAAAATAAATTATAAACATTGACAAGTAGATCTATGATAACTGTGAAGTAATATACATAAATGTGAATAAATAAATGATTAAATATTTTTAAATGGAGAAGTAGGGCAAGATCTCTCACAGAATATTACAGTCAATAAACGTAGACGGAATTAGAAAAGTAGAAAATTACCATTAGGCCATCATAATGATATTTGTTGCTAGAAAGTTATGTGGGCAGATTCTAAAATTAATAGACAAAAGTTTGAGAAGAAACAGAATTTTTGAATAGTCTCATAGCATCTCCCCCAATACATTCATCCTTTAAAAAAGAAAAGTGCACATATTCAATGAAAGAACCAAAATTCACTCTTAAGCAAGTCATCAAAGATTAAACTCAAAAGAGTAAGATAGGGGCGGGGGATTTAGTTCTGCGGTTACAGTGCTTGCCTCACAAGCATGAGGCCCCGAGTTCGATCCCTGGCATCAAAAAAAAAAAAAAAAAAAAAAAAAAGTAAGCTATAAAGACTTCTTACGCCCCTGGTCTGATTCACTACAAATGGCACATCATTTTTTATGAACAATTACAAGAACAAAATCATACGAAAATAACACAGTTTCTTCCATGGGACAGTCTACAAAACAAGGAACAAATTCTCTTCAAGAATCAAAATCATGAAAAATAAGGGACAATGAAGGAATTTTCACAAATTTTGATGACAGTAAAGAGACATGATAATTAAACCCAAAATGGAATAGTAGCTTGGATTCTAGAACAGGAGAAGGTCCTTAATGGAAAAAGTGGTGAAATTCAAATAGCATCTGTGGTTTACTTAATAGTATAGTTTTATTTAATTTCTGAGTTTTAATGATTTTACTATAATACAAGATGCTACTCTTAAAGGAAGTTAAGTGAAGGATGTATGCAAGCTCTGTACTACTATTAAGTAGTACTACTACCATACTTTAAGTATAAAATTATTTCAGAGCAAATAATAAAAGAAAATCTGTTTTGAGGCACACAATTAAATAAGTACTTAGAAATAACTTCTATGACTTATGTGCAAAATCATACATTGAATACTATAAAATATTACAGATACATTAAATTAAAATAATAAATGGTGATACATTCATGAAGGTGAAAATTCAATGTTATTAAAGTAGTGAATATTCCTGAACCAATCTATAGAATCAATACAATCTCAAATGAAATTTAACAGTTTTGAAATTTGATGATTATAAAGAGAAGCAAAGGGCCTTAAATAGGAAAAATTAAAATGAAAAGTAAAAAGATCGAGTGAGATATTTTGCCTGATTCCAAGAATTATTCTAACACGTAAGTCAGTAAAACATTATTGTATTAATGTAAGCTTGGATATAGAGATAATACATAATGTATATAACTGTAGGTATGTTAATTAATATTAATATAGGACATGGAGTTTGGAATCGATCTACATTTTTATCAGTTGCAAACACAATTCTTCTGGGATAAAGTCCTTTCTCTTCATCTCCATTGAAGTATAATGACAGAGTTGTGATGTACATTTTAGATACAACACAACATGTGTGAAATTGTTTACCATAATCAAGCTAAATAGCAGTTATCTCGCAGTTGTTATTTCTTGTATCACAAGAATACTTAAGATTAAATTCCACGGCTAGGTTCAAGGTTGGCATGATGGGAAAATTTGATTTGGTTCTTTTCCAGTTTGGTTTGGGAACAGAATCACGGAGAGAATTAAGTTCATGGACTGAGGAACCACTGTACTATTTTAGCTAATTTCTACTATGCAACACATTTACTTTTTCTACACTAGGAAATGAACCCAGAACCTTCTCACTATCCTGCATCTTAGCCCATCTTATTTATTTATTTTTATTTTGAGATAGGGCCTCATGAAGTCATTAAATTGCCACTATTTTTAACTACAGTTACCATGCTATATAAAATTATTTCTCTTATACCCAGAAGTTTGTGCCCTTGAACCCTCCATCCTGCTTTTCCCCATTCCCTGCTCTTGGTAACTACCATTTAACTGTATTTCAATGGATTGAACTTTCCCAGATTCCACATACACGTAAGATCATATGGTATCTTATTCTATGTCTAGCTTACTTCCTTCAGCTTAATGACCTCTGTGTTCATTCATGTTGTTACATTGTGGCATATTTTTCTTCTTTTTTAAGGCAGAATAGTACTCCCGTATGTGTACGTGTGCATGTGTGTGATTCTTTATCCATTTTTCCACTGAACACTTTGGCTGATTCTGTGTTGCTCTACCAATTTACATTCCGACAGCAAAATACGAAGTTTTCCCTTCTCCACATCCTCACTAACACTACTGCTCGTTCATCTTTTTGATGATAACCATTCCAGCAGGTACGAAGTAATGTTACTGATATTTTGATTTAATATCCTTGAGATCAGCAGTTTTGAGCACAGTTTTATATACTGATCAGCTATTTTGGGTAAGTGTCTATTCAATTCCTTGGGTCTTTTTAAAAATCACTTGTTTGCTGCAGTATTAGGGATCAAAACCACAGTCTTCACAATGAGCTACCTCCCCAACTATTTTAATTTTTTTTTTAACTTTGAGATGAGGTCTGATTAAGTCATAAATTTTCTAGGATAAGCTCAAACTGGCGACCCTCCTGACTCAACCTCCCAAGGTCCTGGGATTATAGGTCTGTACCACCATGGCTGATTTTGTTCATTTTATTTATAAAATGTCTATTCAATTATTTTGCCTATTCTAAAAATCAAATTGTTTGCTTTTTGTTTTATTCTTCATTTTTAGCCATTAAATTGCTATTTATGTTTTGAATATTGACTTCAAAGGTGCATGAGGAAAGGTTTTAAGGCAAGAGACTTATTTTCTATCTTGAGTGTGGTGGTTAGTTTCTGGGCTTAAACTAAGCACGGAAAATAGGTTTGTGTTGGCACGAACAAATTATACCTCAAAGAACCATCCTCAACAAAAGAGAGCAGAAATAAACAAACAACAAGGGAACTGGTATACTAAAGTAGAACAACAGAAAATGAAGAATCTTCCAATTTGTGGAAAGAAAAAAAGAACGTGATGGTGCTTTTTATTGCTCACAATGTATACCAATCTCTTCTACATGATGCATATATTTTAACTCAGTTAACCTTTCCAAGCATCCCATGAGTTAGACATTATTAAATCTCTTTTCAAAAATGCTGAAGCAAAGGTTGACAGATGAAGTAATTTCCCCCAAATCATGTGGTAAGTGCCATTTTCTTAGATAATGTCTTTATTTCCCTCTTCTTAAAAGGTACTTTTACTATATATGCCATTCACCTAGTCAGTCATGTTTTCTCAACATTTTGACAACATTCTTATACTAATGTCTTCTGGGAAGATGAGAAAAGATACACATACGTTGCTGGCAAGTTCTTAGGGATCTTACCAACCCATAACCGCTTGAACTTTAAGTTGTTTGGAGAGCTTTTACAATGATACCAGCAGAGAGCCTTCCGACCCCACTAGCGGCAAGAACAGCTATGATGTACTCACTATCAGAAAAGTTTTTCGTTCATGCTTTTGTATTCTTGCTTCTGATTTCTTCTGAATGTCAATTTTTTCTGCCTAGAGATGTGCAGGTCACGTGGGTATATTTCTTCTCTAACATACACCATACCTGGGCTAAAATTTTACTTTCAATTTCCTACCGCTATTCTTTCACCTACAAGGAACAATTTTTATGTCTCCTGGTCATTGTAACAAAAAGATTCTTTTTACCAGGCATCAGCAAAAACACTTTTCCGTGGATCCCGATTTTTAGCACACTTTTCATGCTGTATTGTATTTTATTCTTGGCCTCTAAAGATTTGCCTCATTTCCTATCAGGTCAGTGATGAACTTAAAAGTAAATTTTATAGCATTTACTTAGTCATTTCTGGTGTTTCACAACAAGAGTGCTTTCAAGCTATCTAATCTATCATTTGTGAGAAATTGAAATCTTCTTTTTGTGCATTTTATAAATACTTTATAATAAGTAGTAATTAACATTTCATATTAAATTACTTAAGGAGACTGTGTGTTTTACTCTCAGAGATTTATATCAAAGTGCTGAGAAATTAAATGCAATTACATTTTAATGTGAGAAAATGTACTTAATATAACATTAAATTTATAGCAGGACACCACGTTTTCTAAAATGCTTCACATTTTAGAGTTATAACAGCATAATTCATAATAACTAAATCTTGGAAGCAGCCCATATGTCCATCAACAGATGAATGAATAAAGAAAATGTATTCATATGCAAAGGAGTACTACTCTGCCATAAAGAAAGATAAACTTGAGTCATTTGTAGGAAAAATGGGTGCATCTTGAGATCATGTTAAGTGAAATAAATCAGACACATAAGCTAAAATATTGCATAGTTTCTCTTATATGAGAAACCCCAATTTTTTTTTGAGAAACCCAAATTTAAATACAGAAAAAAATATAGATAATAGGAAGTAGAGAGATAGATCTTTCTCAAAAGGTAAAAGGATCAAGAAATGGAGGAAGATGGGAAGGACGGTAAGAAAAAGGAATGAAAATTAGAATTAAAATGTGTTATGTACATGTACCAACTCCACAGAAGGAATGTACACATTATATACCACAAACATGTACTAATAAAAATTAAAATATATGTATGCATCTTTCTGAATGTGGAGAATGAATGAAAAAGAAAACCTGTAAGAATCTGAATGAAAATACGCTATTTGACAAGGACAGTATGAACAACTTTTAGTCTTTAAGCACTTCTATACTTTCCAAAATTTGTATGAAGAGTGAACATTAAGTATTCAAAACTTCTCCTAGAGTCTGTTACATCGGATTATTTTCAGAGAATTTTGGATGACCTCTGCTAAGCAAAATAATTGTCCACACTTCAGTTTGCAATGGAGCAAAAAAAAAAAAACCCAGATAAATATATAGATAGATGATTTATAAGTACAACCACTCAGTTTAGCTCACCTCACTCTAATGAAATAGTCAGCAGTCAGACATTTACTTGAAAGTACATAGCTGTGCAGGCCGAGAGGAAGTGGAAGAAGTAGTGTATGTAAGGACGTGAGTGACAGATGAAGTTAGAGTATGAGGTGTAAAAGAGAAGATGTTGACAGCTAGGAGAAGGTAGCAGTCACATTATTTAGCTTTCAGAGCAATCTCCCGCATAGAGCTTTCTTGGTGTGCAGGTGGCAGTAGTTGCGTCAGTGTAATTGTGTGTCTGAATTTGTGCACACGGGTCAGCATAATGTGTATTTTTTGTACTCTCAGGGCAGTAAGCTTTATCAAAGACTTTAGTTTCTGGGGATCTGCTCCTCTTGTTTTTCTCCCTTTGGCATGTTTCCTAAATGTCATGAAGAATATAGTTACTGGTAGTTGGAATAAAAATATTTTATGTTCAAATAAGTGAAGTTGACATTTTCCACATAAGGCCATACTTGCCGAGGGTCACACTGATGACCCGGTCACAGTTCAAAATGTATTTGCGTACGTGGGGTTTTCTCATTTCCTAGGAGCTATTTTAAATTACACTTGTAATATTGATAATTGTTGCAAACTTCTGAATGCCTAACATAGTATTTTTATGATTTTCTTTCTCACCAAATTATTGCAAGCACACTTTTATGTAAGTTTAAATAATAAATACTGAACACTTTGACTCTTAAGTAGAGGACAGGACCTGTTTTTCTCATTCTATTGAGTAAGCACAAAGGGGAAATTTATTAAATATTGAGCAAGAGGAAATTAGCTAGAAACAATCATATTGGCTAGAAAGCTGGTGAAAACAGATACTGAAAAAAAACTGTAGATACATGAGGATTTATTTTTCTCACTAATGCCTATTACAGTACTCTGCAGCCTTTGGGAACTGTGTAATCATTTAACTAAAAAATAACTGCTTACTTACACTAGAGTTTTATTATATTTGAAAGGTTAACATATGCAGTCTTTCTAATAAAATTTTGAGTTCATTATTCTGTAGCTTTATAAATTATCAATGCCTTTAAATCCATTTCCGGTGAACCACAGATAAAATATGCTTATTAAAATCTGGCTGCTGATGTTTCCTGTGTCGTCTTTATATTGCTGTAGTAAATTCCCACAGTGAGATTGAGCTCGGCTACTTGGTACAGTGAACTACAATGAAAACACTTCTATGGCCTGTCTTTTCCATGGATGCTAGTTGAGGCCTGAATAGCCTTCTTCGAGGACCAAAAAGCGTAAGTTTTATAACTTCACAGCCTTCCAGACATCGGAGCAACAGGGTTAATAGTTTGGGGCTAAAATTATGATCATCAGATTGTAAGAGGAAGAGGAAATAAGTAAAAAAGAACATCATAAGTCAACGTGAATACTTACAAAACTTATACATAAGCAGACACAGGAAAAAACGTAAGATTGAGGCTACGGGGAGTCAGACCAGGGACTGACAATGCTTCAATACCATAATTAGGTGGTATTAACAAATGCTGAAAGAAACGTTTTTGAAAGGTACCATGTAGTCTAGAAATTTGTCTTTCTTTTAAACAGTATCTTCCACGACTCCTTTTCAAAAGTATATCTGGAGAGAAACGACTAACGCTTTCATAAATGGAGGTGAGGGATTTGCAGGGAGCTGACTAGGATGAGGAAGCTGGCTGTAGGCTCCCCTTCGCCATTCTCTGTGGCTCCACCAATCGAGTCAAGTTACTTTCCCCGCTGAAATTCCCTGCAGCTCTTCGCGACGACGAAATGACACTGGCAACCGTAATGACTGCGTTTTGATTACTGACTGTGTAAGGCGTACGAAGCAATTTTTCATAGATACTGTGAAATATGTAGAAAAGGTTTACGATCAAAGAGACGCAGGATGCTCACAGTGAGTCCCACAACTGCTCTGGCTTTTGGCTTTCCATGAAACTCTCCAAGGAGGACCCCCCCACACAAAAGCCCACTGAAAACAATAGGCCAAACAAAATCAGAATTCAGACAGAGGTGGCGAAAGTCTGTATTTGCAACTCAGTGAAGAAGCACAGTCCTTCCTGGGGCTCCGGTAGAGTGCTTAGATTATTGGCCCAGGAGCAGACTAACTTAGCCTCAGAAGAAAGGTGGTTCAGCACGCACAGTAGTAAACCATAAAAGCAAGATGTTAAAGGACACCCTGACTAACCAAATAATCTGATATATGAAAGAATAGATCTCAGTAGCTCTTTAAAATTATTCATTATTCAATAACATAAAGCTCATAGTATAAAACCCAAGAAAGTTTACAAGACAGGCAGAGAAACTGGAAAAGTTAAACCACGTCTATGAAAAAGTCAACCAAGAACAATTGACTTAATAATGAAAAAAATGAGGAATTTGTCACAGGAAGTATAAATATATTAAAGAATGCAAAGGCAAGCAGTAATGAATTGAAAAGAAAAATGGAAGACATAAAGCAAGTTTTGACGTCTAGAGATAGACAATATAACCTTTAAAATGGAAAAAATACACTGGATTGAATTAATTAGATTAATACACTGGATGGAATTAATTAGGTTATATAGGACAGAGTATTGAAATGAAAATTGAATATGACAGAATATGAAAATATGACATTATAAATGACCTAGGTGAAGCAAACAAAAAAGAAAAAATTAAAAGACTCCAAATAACCTGTAGGATAATAAAAACAGCTTAACATGTATATACTTGGAATATCAAGAAAAAAGAAGAGGAACCTGTAAGATAGTTGAAAACATAACTGCCAAAATGTTGCAAATTTGATCGAAGCTATAAACTCAGATATCCAAAAACTCCAAGAGAATAAACACATTAAAAAAGCAAGGAAAATCATAAGCAAAATTTTTAAAACCAATGACAAAGAGTAAAAAGTAAAAAAAAAAATCTAGAAAGAAAAGACATGTAGATAAAAATCACAGGAGAATTCTCATAAATAATGAATGCTAGAGGACAATAGAGTAGTATGCCCAATATATTGAAAAGGAAATATCATTAGACTAGAACTATCTGCCCAGGGAAAATGTTTTCTCATTAAGGTGAAATATAAATATGTTTCAGGCAAAAAAAACCCATGAGGATTCAAGGCCAGCAGGTCGTTGATGCCCCCCACAAAATGCTGAAGGAGATCTTTCAGGCAGAAAGAAAACGGCACTATAAACCAATCTGCATGTACAGTAAATACAATCAATGAACTACTGTTGCACTGAGTGACCATAGTGGTTGTAGAGGATGAAAAAGTTACTCAGAGACAAGACTTAGTTCCGTCACCAAGAGGCCCAGAGGGCTCTTTCTCTCCCAGAGTCTGTGGATGCCGCCCTCAGTTGAGAAACAGCCCTCTGGACCTATCGGTGATGAGACTACGTTTGTCTCTGTGTGAGCCTTTTCATCCTTTATGCCCACCATGATCATTCACTGTGACAGACTACCAAACTGATAAATAGGTGGATTAATGTTTTTAAATCGTCTCTTCAGGAGATGATTGAAATTTAAAGACAGATAAGCATAATGACACTTAGACCACACATAGAAACAAGCAGTGCAACAGTGGACAAAGAACGGGGGACGTGAATATAAAGGTGCTACATGAACTTTTTACTCCATATTGGAAGTGGTATAGTATGTAAGTGTACATCATGATCAGTAAAAAAACCATTTATATTACACACTCTATGGCAGAGCTGGGCAAACTCCAACCCGTAGCCAAATTTGGCCTCTTGTGGGCAAAAATTGGTCATGCCCATTTGTTTATATATTGTATATGATTGTTCTTTTTCCACAAAGGCAAGCTCAGCAGTCATAACAAAGACCATACGACTCACAAACCTGAAAATACCTGTCTTGGTCCATAAAATGTTTGCTAATACCAGCTCTAAAGTGACCACTCAAAAAGACATTTAGATAACAAACAAATAACAAAGAAAAATGTAACAAAAAAACCCCCTCAATACCGAAGATATCTCTAAGTGAGGAAAGGGTAGGAAACAAAAAACAGATTGAATAACAGAAAGTAAATAGCAGAGAGTGTTTTATACATAACCATATTATAACAAAGAGGAATGCCTTAACGACACCTATTCAGAGTCAGAAATTAGCAGATTAAATTAAAATGCAAGAGGAAAAGTGACAAGAGAAATAAAAACATGTGACCATCAGAGATTTATGTATGAATATTTATGGCAAGAAACCAAAAGTGCTCAAGTCCATTAAATATTAAATATGTAAAGAGACTACAATATAGTTATAAAATGGAATATTACCCAGCAAAATGATAGGAACAAAGACCTGATATATACCTTAATCTGTTTAATATTGGGTTATAGAAAAGAAGCTGGCATAAGATACTACATACTATATGATTCAGTTCATAGAAAATGCTAAAGAGGACAAAACTACACTGACAGAAAAGTGAATAGTGACTATGTGGTAGAGAGACAGGGGAGATTATTGTGGTGTAATAGAAATAATCCACATGCTGAGTGACTTGATCATTACACAAAAGTTTGCCACAATTCATAATACCGCACACTTGAAATTGGTGGCATTTATTTTATGTAAATTATATAACCCAATATCACATTCTGGGTAGTATTATTTTAATACACAGTACTATTAATAAGTACTAGTATATACACTCATTAACTATATAGTAATAATATATTAGTGGTCCATAAATAATAACATTCAATAAATTATATCCTCATGATTCATTTAATGATTATAACTCAGTGAAGCTGATTTAAATATGTGGAGGGGAGGGGCTGGGGATTTAGCTCAGTGGTAGAGCGCTTGCTCGGCAGATGCAAGACCCTGAGTTTGATCCCCAGCACCAAAATAATAAATAAACAAGTAAGTAAGTAAATAATTAAATAAGTGTGAGGTGGGCCAGTTATTGCTTATAAGCGTCACAACGCTCCCACGGTATTAGAAGTTAGGGTGGCAGAACCCTGGTGTGGCGACAGTCAGGATACACTCAACTTCGATTCAGACGTGTATACTGTACATCAGTAAGTTCTCAAACAGAATATAGGCAACATCAAGGAGGAAAAAAACACATTTGAGTTTCTTAATGGTCCTAAATTTTCTGAATATCTGTATTCCAATCTTTGCCCTTTAAAAAAAGAGCCAGACGAATGAAGATAGAAAATATTTCCCGTGTATATTTGCTGTGAGTAGTTTGATGACTCTTAAAGCTGGCTAAAGTAAGTTTGTACAAGATGAACCATAACAAAGAATTCCATCCGTAATTCCAGTGTCCAGAGTGACAGCGGGAATACTGTTGGAATGTGAGGGCACCCAGATACACTTGTATCACATCACTGCAAGTGGAATCAGACACATGTTAAATAGCATTATAACTCATGGTGCGAAAGCTTCCTCATACACCGATTTCATTATTTCTGATTGAACCAAAAGAAATGTTTGATATCTCTAACAAGCTGGCTAAAATTCCTTTTCAGCAAAGAAATACCAATTATAAGATCCTCCCTCAGGAATTAAATGTCTTTATTTTGCCTTGTCTTCACCGTAACCTCTCAGATATAATACAGTAGTGTATCCACTACATTTAGTTACTGTTGTAAAATTTCCTTTAGAAATAATTTTTAAGAAAAGTAGTTGGGCACGTTCAAGATAAATATGAATAAGGATATTATAGAATTACTTGCACGGTATCTGTCACTTGGTTTGTATGTGAAAAGAAAACAGAGAAAGGAAGACAATTAATTGGTATAGAGCAGAATGTGATCAGCAATCTTTTCCACTATGTTGAATGTGACTTGTAATACTCAATAGTGCTTCCAGTTTGGGCAGACAGGAGCACTAAAAAGTTCTGCTGTTCAATACCATATTGACAATTAAAATTACAGATAGAGAGACAGAGAAATAAATAAATAGGCGGACAGATAGGCAGACAGACAGAAACATAGATGAATCACAAGGCACGTTCACACGCCTTCATGTAATCTTACTCCCCACACTCTGCCGTGGGGTCTGTCACTGAATTTGATGCTAGAACAAAAACATTTTTTTTTCTCTAGGAAAAGAAAAGGGAAAAGAACTGCAGGTCAGAGTCAATTCTTTCCGGAGTGCTACAGGGACCTCAGAGTTGCTTGACCCTTTAAATTGAGACTAAAGCTGCTAGTGTCAGAGGGGACCAGAAAAATCTCAGGTTGCAGGTGAGATGGGGGCATCTAACGCTCCCAGCCACAACACTCTGACTCTGAAGAGACAGAGATCTGCTTTAATCGATAATGAAAGTAGATTTTACCTTGAAGGTACCAACTAAGTGACAGCACAGTGTAAAAGGTGACTGTATGTTTTGCTCGGTCACTTTCTGAATTGTAGAAGCAGTTGGAGGATGAACGTTTAACTCTTGTTATTTATTTAAGCAATAAATTCGGAGGTGAGAACATCGACTCCCTGAAAACTTTAGTGACCTCCTTCGCTCCATAAGAAAAAGAAACAGAATGAACGATAGCCAGAATACTGAGTCATCCTGCAGAGAGAGCTTTCAAATACAGAGTGTTTGCTTTATTTTCCACTTAAGAACTGTGTGGACTGAAGCAAAACAGATAGATGAAGTACAGAAAGAAGTTGTAGAAAGCCACGCTTCGGGCTTGTGATATTTCCTACTTGTTTATACAGGGAAGGCTCCAAATCACGAATCCATATGTATGAATAACATCTTTTCTAGTAGGGCATTGATATCAGAAGATTAACGTGTCATGCTTTTCTTTCTGTGTTTCTATTTTCAAACATAATGGCTCAGTTAAGCAGCTTCTGCTTTTACTAACGTTTTCAGAATATGAAAGTGACGGCGGGCTGTGTCTTTCATGGCGATGCAAATTTTATGAAACTCAAACTCATTTGAGAAATGCAAGCACACTTTGTAAACTAAGGACTGTAGCCAAGGACAAAGCCCTGATTAGAAATCCTTAAAAAGAAGTGCTTTGTATAGTTGCAAAATCTGTTCATGTGCACATTTCATTTAATAATCATAACTCTGTGAGGTAGGTATGGTTTGAACCCTTATATGAGAAATCTCTGAATCAGAGAGATTTTATTTTCCATCATTTTAGTAAAGGATAAAGCGGCTTGTAAAATGTAGATCCATTTACTCAGAAGACATTTGTGGCAGACAGTGTTGAGTGTTAGAGGAGAGAGAAAAGGAACACAGTGTGCCAATATTAAAGAGACATAGTACAGGGAAGAAATATAAAATATTTTGTCAACGAGCAATATTGTTTTCCAGAAGGTGGGGGATATTATGGAAATACAATGGAAAAACATGAAGTAGAGGCAGCTCATCGGCTTGGCGAGGTGTATTAGGACGATACTTGAAAGGAGATAATTAAAATTCTAAGCATAAATGAAGATCAGTTAGGTAAGGGACTGCCCAGGCTGCTGAAGACAGAAGCATTAGTACACAGCAAGGAGCAGATTTCAACATGATCGTGGAGTCAGGGAATCCAGGAGTGGCGCAGGATGGCTGGAGCATAGAGTCCAAGAGCACAGTGGCAGGAAATGAGCCTGCAGCTGTGAGCACCCAGATTTTGAGGTAACGCCAGAGGCTGGTTATTGGTGTAAAGACAATGGGAAGCCATGAAGGCATTTTTATAGGCATATAATTAGATATTTTAAAAAACAAAACAGAGCAACTTATGGCAGCATGTGTACCAATTGTTCAGAGCAGGGGCAGGCGTGGTAGGTAGGTTGGTTGGTTCGGAGGGTAGAGCAAGTTGGGAAATCTGCAATGAGCAGAGATACTTTGAGAAGAAAAAGGACACAGCCTTGTTAAGGCCAGTACGGAGCACAGAATCACTTCAACCTTTCAGATTTGACAACCTAAGTGGCTGCGAAATGTATGAGATGTCAGTGGGGCTCAATTTTAAATATTTTGAGTTCGAATGCTCAGTGGGTGAACACTGAAATAGATGCGAATATATAAATCTAGAGGGCCAAAACACACACTATAATTGATCTATCAGTGTTTCCAAAAGTAAGGAAAGAGGATTACATTTACCAAGCAGAATATTAAAAATGAAAACAGAAAATAATAGAAGACAAACCTCTGGGGAAGCATCATCTACAAAGAAAGCTGAAGCGTGGGATCTGTGAGAAGCAGAATAAAAGCCAACCTTTTTGAGTAGGGTGGGGTGGCCAAGGCAGGTAGGTGTTGCAGGGAAGTTATGTACAGCTGGCCCCCTGGGTCTGTGGATTCTGGATTTGTGGATTCGACTGACCTCAGAAGAAGGAATTTAAAAATCTCACATCTGTTCTGAACATTTACAGGCATTTTTATTCTTGTCCTTATTCCCCAAACAATCAATATGGCAACTATAGTATTTTTAACTTTGCTATATAGTGTAAATAACCTAGGTACACTGTAATGTACATGGAAGAATATGTGCCCATTATATGCAAATACTATGCCATTTTGAGGATCTGTTGCTGTTAGCATCCACAAGGAATCCTGGGGCCTCTCCACCAGGGACACCAAAGGGAGCCTGTGAGTTACTTTAGATAAAAAGAGTGATGAGCACGTCGGTGAGGTGGTTTGGATAGAAGTGGGATAGAAGATCAATTTAGGCATGTACCTCAGGTGAAGAAATGAGGTTGTAAATAGACAAAACAACTCCTTCCGAAAATGTGTGTATGAAGGGAATAAATTTGAACAGCAGACAAAAGAGACCGAGGGCTACAACCTGGACCCATGTATTCTAACAAATCCCCTTTTCCTTTAAAAAAAAATTATAAGCTACTAAAACTGTTTTTCCTCTGAACAGATCACCTGGTTAAAAGTTCCTGTTAATGACATGAAAGTTCTCCCTTTTTTCTTGACCTCTACCTTATGACCCTATAAACATGAACTTTTTCACGGAATAGCAAAGATGAGAATGTGTGGGTGGTTTAGAAACCTCATTATCATCCTGTGCAAACTAGAGGTCACAGATCAGTAGAAGTCTGAATTAAAGGACAGGGCTCCTAATGATGTATAAGTCTTCAGAGTCTGTATATACAAAAATAAGAATTGCACTAAATTCCTAGATTTCTAACCGAAACTCCCACTTATTCTCCCTGTCTGAGTTTGGGTGTCACTTCTTCCTGAGGTCTTTACTGGTAAGGCTGGTGGTGGGAGCCACATCTCTTCCTCTTTCCCATGGTACCCACAACATATCCACACAAGAGCCCCATCCATTCCTCATGGACAAGCCACATAATTGTCCATTTATGCTGCTGAATCACGGTTTCCCTGGAGGCAGGACTCTTGACTAGCTGATGCTTCTTTGCTCATACAATTTATTTCCTCACACGTGATTGTTGAAAGCCTGTCATGATTTAAGTGACTACCATATAAGGGAAGGATGTGTTAGAGAAGAAATATATAAATTCTGTAAGAAGTCAGAGAGTATGAGGTAACATTTGAGCTGGGCTTAGAAAGACCAGTAAGATGTGACGTGAGGAAGTGGACTGGTGGAGGAATTCCTTGTAGATGGATTAGTGGGAACAAAAGCAAATGTTTCGAAGGAGCTCTCTGGCAAGGCACGTGAAAAGAATTCAAGGATATTAGTCATCTTGGACTGCCATAACCAAATACCATAGATTGTGGGGCTTGAACAACAGAAATTTATTTTTCATAGTTACGGATGCTGGACGTCTACCATCAGGGTGTCGGCAAGTCGGATGCTGGTGACAGCACTCCGGTGGACTGGAGGCCACTTCTTCCCACATCCTTGGTGGAGGGAGAGACCCTCTCTTGTATGTCTTCTTTGATGAGTGACACTCTCATCACAAGGGCGCCGCCCTCAAGACTGCTTTTGAGACCAATTTTCTCTAAAAATCCCTGTCTTCAGAGACTATAAAATCGGGAGTCAGGACATCACTATATAAACTTGGGGGAGGCCACAATTCATACCGTAGAAATTGAAGAGTAAGTTTAGGGAGAGATGTTAGAATCTGACTCTGAAAAAGTTTGACTAGCAAATTAAATTAAATTAAATTAAATTTAGTCATGATTGCGGTCACATTCAGGAGGAAACTCATCCTTGCAGTTGTAAGAATAGAAAAGTCTTTCATTATAAATAAGAAAATTATACCACTAAAGCCAGACCGGGTTTTTTCTTCATATAAAAACATTTTCAATGAAGTTTTTGAGAACTCCTTCAAGTCAACATTTGCACTTTGGTGTAGATGCGACCCACTGAAAGATTAGCATATTAAATCAAGAAAGCAAGCCTTGCCCATTGTTAAAATAGTATGATTTCAGGACAGGTTACAAACTGTGGTTCAAAGTCTGTGTATTAATGGGCAATGGGCAAACATCTTCCAACTAAGAATCTCAGGGCCCAGTGACTCATCTTTAAGACAATTCATAGACAATCATTCTAGTATTGACTCTAAATGAACAGAGCTTGGCTTCTTTTAGTAATGTCCTGAAATACTTTAGGATTTCTTGTTGCTTGAGTCCTATTTGAACTCAGCCACTTCTCTGGCAATTTAGCTTGAATAAAACTCCCAAACAGGGAATGTGGTGCCTTCACTCTCTAAAGAAGCAAAGCAGGTGTTGAACCACTCTTGTTTTCGGTCATGGCTTTCAAAACAGCTTCCCATAATAGGCTGGGGAATGTCACTTTGGGCTGATGCCCATATAGCTTTAAGACGGAGTTGGATTTTCATCCCTGTGCCCATCTATCTTTCGTTCACTGTGTTTAGATGACACACAAAGCAATGCAAGCCATTTCCTTGGTGGAGTCACTCTAAAAATCATGAATATTCATCTGGAAGTTTTCAGAATACTGCCAGGAAAAAAATGGGGGTAGTTGAAATGAAATAAGAATATCAAGATGTTGATTAATGTTGGTATTAAAAGTGTATATTGATGTATATACCTGGTGGTTTAATATACAATCTTCATATTTCGTGTATGCTTGAAAATTTCTGACTAAAAAAATTTTAAATGTAATGTTTGGACTCCAATAAACAATTCATATTCTTCTCGGGTTTTCCCAGTCCACTGATGATACATCAGCAGCTCTACACTGGATCCCTTCCTAGGAGAAGGCAAATCCTACTCTTCCCGTGGACAACCAGGAGGACAGATAGCTGGTACGAGGCTGCACACCAAGTGTGAGAAGCAGACATGTTTGTTAAAACACTTCATGGGTCATCTGTATAATATTTTTCATTATGGTACCACAGTAGTTACCTCTCTGAATCCTTTTGACAATCCAAAGTGATGTAATAAACACCACTGTTACTTTTTTTGTGGTCTGATAAGGTTGTAAAACTGGGAAATCATGCTGTAAAACATCTCTGTAGACTTTAAGTCTTTTATACGAAAATGAGTTCATTTCTCTACTCCTGGAAAGCAGGATTGTCTCATGATCATGGTGAGTTTTAGGATCGTAGTTATTTCTTAGCAACGTCTCTGGTCGTATGTAAAAGGAAACAGCAGCAGGATCATAACGATTTCATTCAACTGCCCGCTCCTCTCACTAGAGCTGGATTTGAGGAACTCAGAAAGTCCAAATCAATGACACGGTCTATAAAAGAAGAGCAAGGCAGTCCAGACAAAGGAGCCAGCAACAGCTTTAGAGGCATCAGTATGTAATAAGGCCTCGTATCAGCCTCCCACCCTGTGGGGGAGGATTCGGAAGCACAATCTGCGGTGAGGACTTGGCCCCAGACCTTCTCAGGTGTGCTGAATTTGTCCCGCATCTCTCTTAAGTCTGTTCTATGTTTGCAGAGAACATGATCTTCTCGGGGTCCCACGTAACCTCCTGAACTACAAAAGCAATTGTCGCAGAATAAGTTTTCGGCCATATTATCGACACTGTGTGTAAGTCCTGCTGCGGGTTTACCCGGCCGCTAGGAGGAAGCCTCTTCGGCCAGCTGCTAGAACTCCATTTGTTTCTACCCTGAGGTTTACCCACTCGTCTGGAATTCCAGGTGATCCTTCTTATGGCTTATATCCAGGTGTTATAGCGAATCCTCACGTGGAACTTTTGGGAAATGACTGGACAAGGGGCGAGAGGAACTGAATTAGTCCACTGATGGGATTACACTTGGGTTTGATGTTGGGAAGTGAAGCCTGGTGGGAAGAAGTGGGTTACTGGGGCACTGTCCTCCTCCCTTGATGGCTCACTGCTTCCTGCGAGCAAGCCGCCTCTACCTGCCACCCTGTCGTGGAGGACAGCTGACTGTGGACTGAAACCTCTGCAAACTGGGAACCAGAATAAAACTCCCCTCCTTCAACTCGTGGGTGTCAGGTATTTTGTCTCAGCGATGAGAAAATAACTAAGACAGACTGTGGACTAAGAGCGGGGTCATTTCTGTGTTGCCTCCTGGGCATGTGGGTCAGAAGTCTTGGGGAACTGGCTTGTGGGAGAAGCTTAGAAAGGTTTGGAGACACCACCGGGAGAAACAGTGCGACACTGCTAGAGCCAAGACTGATGGGAGATTCTGGGCAGAGCTCAGAAAACCAGAATACTGAAAGAAATGTAGCCAGTAAAGACCAGCTCGGGACATTTCTGCTGAGAACAAGGTCTTTATTGGCAGCAGGACTTCAAGCCAGGTGTGTTATGGTCTGGCAAAAAAAAAAAAAAATTGTCTGCGTCTTGCTGATGTGCAGAGACATTTTGGGAGCCTGAGATTGAGGTCGACTGACTAATCTGGGAGAAAAAATTTCAAGGCAGTCTAAAGTTGAGGTGGCAGCATGGTGACTGTTGGGGGCTTTTAGCCAGATACACTTTGAGAATCAAATGTCTCATCAGAAGGATTTAAAAAGTTGAGTTTGGCCAGACAGGAAGATCCAATCAGTGGCCCCATGCCAAGATGGAGAAGAAGGGAACTTGTTTGCTGAAAAGATTAGCATTAAAAAGCCAAGTACGGTGGTACCTCTGTGCGTGAACACTTTTGTATGTGAACAGTTTGGTTCGCAAACAGAAGTGTTTGACAAAATTTTGTTTCTGTTTGCGAACTCTGCATGAGGTGACAAATGTGACCTCAGCTATCTTGCCTGCACGAACACTAACGTGGCTATCTGTTCTGGAATCATGGAACAAACTAAGTTCACGAACCAAGCTACCACTGTACTCGGGAACAGGGCAAGAGAAAAGATGGCCCGAGGGCATCGTGTGAGCCAGGAGGACTCCACCTTTCACAACTTCAAATTGCAAAGACTAAAAACTTTGAAAAGAGAACCCCAAGGTACCATGCTCCAGAATGGTGCCAGCCTAAGGAATTTGTTCCTCAGGATTGTGCTCAGCAATAGAGGCCCTCAACCCTGACAACCAAGAGAGAAGGAAGCTGGCTCCTCTTGCAGCAGGCCGCAGACCTCACATCATCCATGTGGCCCTGGTTTTAGGTGCCTGCAGAATGCAAGAGTTGTGGGGGCAGGAAGGCTTCCACCCAGATTTCAGAAGGAGGCCTGGGAGGCCGGGCAGTGTGCCCCCGAGAGGGCAGTGTGTGAAGCTGTGACTGTGAATCCAAAGGTGCACTGGAGACCCCAGACGGTTGGAGAAACCAGGAATGTGGATCATCTGAGGAAAGCCTCAGGGAGCGAGCAAAACTGGTCTAAGACAGAGACCCTGAAGGCTACAACAGCTGGCAGTGCCGTAAGGGTAGAGCTGCTTAAACCCTTTGGCGTTCACATCCTGCCACATACTGCCCCCGATGCTGCACATGGAACTGTGGGACTTAATGTTTGCCCTGTTGGAGTTTGGTCTTGCTCTGGTCACGTTTGCCTTTTGCCATGGGAATATTTATTTTGTGTCATTCTATGTTGGAAGTGATTAACTTTCTTTTCATTTTTACAAGGTCTTTCCACTAAGAGTTTGTCTTAAATCTCAGAGGAGACTTTGGACTCGTACTTTTCAGCAATGCTGAAACTGTTAGGACTTCGGCAACTCTTAGAGATGGATGAAATGCATTTTGTATAAAGTGATGCACATGAATCTTCTGGGGTCAGGGGCAGCATGTTAAGGCTTGTGTCTAGATGTCCCCCCAAAGCCTCATGTCATTGTAGGTGGGGATTTTAGAGGGAAACTAGATCATGGATGTGTGATACTGGATTACTCCACCAATGGGTTTACAACTGGGTGTGATTTTGGGAGGTGGAGTCTGGTGGGAAGAGGTGAGTCAATGTGAGTGTGGCCTGGAAGGGTGGATATGTACTTCCTTCCTCCTCCCTTGCTGAGTGCTGCTTCCTGCCTTCAATGCCATGAGCAACCTTCCTCTGCTGTGTCCCTCTTCTATGCCACCCTGTCTTGAAACAAGCCAACTATGGAGTGAAACCTCTCCAAACGGTGATCCAGAATAAACCTTTCTTCCTTTAATTGTGAGTGTCAGGTATTGTGTCTCAACAATGAGAATGTGAATAAAACAACCCTTTTTCTTTTGGGCTTCAGTGGGTCTACGGAACCCACAGATATGATAGTCATATCTATTCATCATCAGGACAGCCAACCAGAACTCTTGCACCCACCCCAACAAAATAAAACTTGATGTTCAAGAAACACAGAAAGGCAACACACTCCGTAAGATGCATCAGGGAAATTTATGGGCAGCTAAGCAGCGGAGCGTGTGAAAGATTGGAAACACGGGGAGGGGTGCTTGATCCTGAAACAGCGCGCTCCAGAGGGCATTGCCGGCTACACAACCTGTAGCAGTTAGAGTGGCGTGTCAGCTCCGTGGGCTTTGGGGTCGGTCCGAGGGATTGGTGGAGCACACTTCTAGGCACATCTGGTGGATGATGGAGGCGTGGCCTTGGGTTAGTCTGGTCCCTTGCCCCTTTTTCTCTGGGGCTGCTCCCTTGCTATGATTCCCGGCCATCATGATCTAATCACTTTTGCTTCACTGTGCCTTCCTACCACACTCTTCCTGCCTTGGAGCTTATTAAACACGGGCCGAATTCCCTGAATTGCAAGATAAATTAAACCTCTTATTTAAGTTGTGGGTATCAGAAATTATGTCCCAGAAATGGGAAAGCTGACTAATAAATCACTCTAGATATTTATAATGCTGTTGGGAGGGGCTGACAGCCTGTAGTTAAGGATGACACAGCAGGAGCAGGGAATAAGGCCTTTGCACTCCTGCATGCTGGGCGATGATTAGCATCCTATGGTTGCTGGTATCTGCTGCAGGCCTTGGGTTCCCAGGAATTTACTCGGTCATGCTGGAAGAGTCCAAGAGAAACTAACTGGAGAGGCAAGGCAGCGTCCAGTAAGATCACAGGAGGAAAATGTGTGTCTACTCTTACTTGCTAAATGTTTTTGCCATGTTTTTCTGCCTGGTGTCTCATTAGAACAGTTTTCTTACAGAATGTCTTGGTGTAAGAACAAGTTACAAGCAGATCAAAATTTTCCCAAACATTCAAAAGCTCTGTGATCCGCATTGCTTCTCTGGTGACAGGGAGTTAGTTTACTGATATTTGAGAGTCGGTTCATCTAATAAGCTAAGGGTGGCATCAGATCTTCCTAGCTGAGAACTGAGTGAATGTGAAATAAATGTCGGTAATGGGCGTAGTTTGTTCTATCAATAGTGACGAGGAGATGGACACTAGAGAATAATTTGAACAGTAATGAATTGAAGTGAATGATTCATTTTTCAATAACAGTATATTTGTAGGTCAAGGAGAAAAAGCCAGTGAGGAGAGAGGATTTAGAAACATAGGTTAAATATAGTTTAACTTATGGAATAGATTTTGAGAACTGAAGAATTTCGAAGACTAGAAAACGTCCATCATTTACCATCACGTGACTTATGGAACAATCCTCTAAGAGGAACCATGATGTGATTGTTAATTGCCACATATCAACTAGACTTCATTAAAACAGACTAGCAGATTGGTAATTTGTGGGGTGTGTCTGTGCGTGCTGGATATGTGGGCCAGCACACTGATTGAGGAAGACCAACCCAGATGTGAGTGACAGCAGCGAGTAAGCTCATAGCCTGCATGGAATAAA
Organism: Hystrix cristata; assembly: GCA_004026905.1. NCBI lineage: Eukaryota > Metazoa > Chordata > Mammalia > Rodentia > Hystricidae > Hystrix > Hystrix cristata. The sequence goes on along the minus strand of PVJO010003355.1, from coordinate 74,168 downwards.
AAAGAAAAGAGAAAGGAAGGGCTTCCTCCTTTCTGTCTAAAGGAGCGCCAGTCTTCACCATGGGCTCTGGACGTTGGCCACCAATGGACGTTGGCCACCAGTTCTTCAGTCTTCCAGGGACCTTCCAAGGCAGACTCTTCAGCCTTCCACCAGACTTGCATCAGTGACTCCTGAGTGAGCATCGTGCCTCTCACCGTCTGGCTCTCCAGCACACAGGTGATCATTTTGGATTCTGCCATATCCGCTGGGGCACACAGCCATGGGGACTCTTCCACTTCCAGCCCTGTAAGCCTACCGAATCAATCCCACCTCTAGTGAACCCAAACTAACACACTGCTTGTGGGCTTTTCATGGACCACCCTGGGCCAAAGCCTATAATCATAAATCAAAGCAGACCTTCATGACCTTTATTTCCACAGTACTGCCGTTAGCAAAGATGAATCTAATTTTCTCCCCAAATTGAAGACTCTTCTTTGCCTATCCCAATTACCTGCAGGCTTTTGTGGGATAGTAGTCAGGATGAGAGCTGTAAAACCTCCCCTAAAGTGAGATATTACCAGGGTCACTTTTGCCGTTATTTCTACTCGGACGATTTGATGGAGATTTCCCACAATTTGGGGAGCTTGCCTCTCAGACCCGAAGAACTGGTAGATACCCGACAGTCAGTGAAGGGGAGAATGGTTGCAGAAAGTAGAGCGGCCGATTCACCTGCCCAGAGGCAATAGGGAACAGAATGTTTTTGAGTAATTGGTCAAAGTTCAGTGTGATTGTGACAAGTTGTAGAGAAGTAGTGCAGGACGTGACAAGAGAGTGGAGAGAGCCTTGGACAGTGCAGAAACTATGAGGCACGACGGCGACTCTGTCTTACCTGTAGAGAAATGAGAAAAATGCACTGAAGAAGCTTAGGCAAGGTCCTGAACACCCAGACTAGCATTTTTAGAAAAACATCACTTGTAAAACCAACTAATGACTATAGGAGGAGTTGGGAGCCTTGTTAGGGATCTGCAAATCTTGATGGCCTCAGTTTGTTCGTGGAAGTAAGGGTAGAACACATCAATAAATAAGAGGGAGTCAGGAGGGGAGCCAGCCTTCTCTTCAAGTACAGTATCTACCTTTCCGAAGCTTCTCCCCATGGTTGCAACGTCTTCCCCTCAGTATTCACGCGTCCTCCGCGGAAGATTGTATTATTCTCCCATCCTCTTCTCACTAGCCGATCTTAGCACCGCCCATCACACTGGAACCACATTTTGGCCTTGGAAGATTGTCGCAGAGATGGAGAACACAGAGAAAAAGGAAGTTTAGGACCGGAGACAAACTTTGTTTGTGCGAAGTTAATGCCAGTTGCCTGCAAAGCCCCTGGGCAGGAAATGCCAGTAGCCACCGGGATGTTCCTGTTCGAGTCTCAAGGGAAAGATTTGGGTTTGAAATACCTATTTGAGCGTCACTAGTAGATAGACAGTGATTGAACTACGGAAGTTAATATTCTTATTTCTTCCCCCACAGCCAGACTTGAGTGTTACCATTTCTGCTGGGGCCTTTTAATAGACTCAAAAAGTTCTCTCTTAAAGGAATAATTTCAGTTTTATATTCTAAGAAATAAAATGGAAGGTTCTTCTGTTTCTTATGCATGAATGACTAGTTAGGATCTGAAATGCTACTACTTCGATGTAACCGTGGAGTGCTAGGTAAAAATCAGATATAAAGAGAAAGAGCTGTCTATCTGTACCATCAAGAAAATATCCAGGACAAACTTTTGTATAATATTCTAATGAGTGTTTAGGTAATACTGAAAATAAATACATCTTAATATATAAATTTGGCTTTTAAAATGAAACTTATTTAGGAATTGTAAATACACAAAGATTAATAAGGTATCTATATTCCTCAAATAATATTTTCCTTTGTATATCAGTTTTTTTTTGGGGGGGGGCAGAGATCGAACTCAGGGCCTTGTGCTTACAAGGCAAGCACTCTAACCCCTGAGCTAAATCTGCAGCCCCTGTATATCAGTTTTTGAAGCAATATAACCTTCACTGCCCCTAGGATTCTCTGTTTGGATGAATATTCTTACTTTGCTTGGTTTTACAATTTGGCTATATATTCAGGCATTTTACGCCTCTTTCAGAAATATCAGTATTCATTGTGCATGTGTGTGTGTGTGTGTGAGTGTGTGTGTGTTTTCAGATCACCCATTTTTATATTTCACCAATAGATATTCTTTAAAAATCAATAAAAATTGTTCTTGGAGAAAAACAATAAATAGAAGATTAAAGTGGAGCAATAGTCATGCCTTGGATGTCATCACCATCTTTGGTAATTATATCTACTATCTTGGGGGAGAAGAGAAATAATTAATCTCTGTTTGACTATTCTTTATGCATCTTGCCTTCTCTAATAGTATTCTGTCACCAATTTATATTCCTCCTTTTAAATATTTAAAAACTTACTAATTTTCCATCCACTGTGTATCTAAGCAAATGTGGCATGTTTAATTAAAGGATTTTCCTTAACCTAGAGTTTATAAGTTTTTTAAACACCTCAGAAAAATCTTACGAAAATTATTATAAAATGCTAAATGGAGTTTCAAATTTGAACAAGGTCTTTTGAGTTGCATAGATTTAGTGTGCTAATACAGCTCCCAGTATTAGCCCAGTCTCACCTTTTCACTTCAGGGTCTCTACAGGATCACAATCACTTTGTGATTGTTTATGACGATTTAGGAAAAGAATTTATTCAAACTAAAAAGAAGATTAGAGTTTTTCAAGTCTAAATACTAAGCTTTTTCCTTGAAAACTGAAGGCATAAAGCCATAGGAAAATTTAATTATATAAAGTAAGTCTCATGTAACTGAGTGACAGAGTTTTTACACCCTGTACTCAATGCTTTTCCTGTATCTTAACTTGCATGAAATTTATTTTTATTACAAACAAACTCTTTTTCTATTATAAAAGGACATTGTCACAAGACTAGGAGTAACTTCGTGTTTCATTACTCCTAATATGTACAATTGTTACATATTTATATACATCAGTTAAATAATAAAACAATGGAAAATCCTTATAGGCAGAAATCTTGCCTTGTTAAATTCTTTACTTCTTCTGTTAGCAACACTTTAAAAATTATAATCCTTAGTTGGCTAAGAAAACATTCAAGTGCATTATCGCCATTCTAAATTTTTCTTCTTGGCTGCAGGTTTGGGCAGGAACTGGTTAAAACGGTCCTCCACTTGACAGTTTTAAATCCTCCTAGTAAGGCAGAAGAGAAAAGAGCAAAGCTAGTTTGGCGAGTCTCTGTTCTCCCAAGTTTTTACTAGCTGCTGCTGATCTCTCTTTTCCAGTGCTGCAGGTCATTTGCTAGAAATTCATCCTAAAACCTCTTTTTTAGTGACCAACATGATGCTTTTGTGTCTTCCTCAATATCCACATTTTCTATCTTTAAAAAACGAAGTAAACAAAAGAATGATTACATCTTTGTACTGATTTATAAGTGGGCTAAGATGTCTGCAGGCAACAAATTCTTTCACAGTTTATGTGTCTGACAAAGCACTTTGTCTTTATTTTTGAGAGCTATTTTCATTGGATGTAGAATTTTCAGTTGACAGTTTGTTTTTTCTTTCTTTTTCTCATTGTATTAAAGATGCTGCTCCATTGTTTTATGGCCTGCATTTCTGATAGAAATGTTGTGCCAGTTCTGTGTTTCTCTTTTTTTCCTAGCAGTTCTTCACAGTTTTTTCTTTGTCACTGATTTCTCAGTAATTTCATTAAGGTTTACCATGCTGTAATGCTGGAGTTTCTTTGAAGGTCTTGGATCTGTGCATTTGGAGTTGCCGTACAACTCTCAAATTGTGGTCATTAATTATTCAAATATTTTTCCTTCCTCTTCCCAAGTCCAGCATCTTTGTCAGCCTGGTGGATATCTCCCCACCAAAAAGTCTTTGCTCAGTTTCTCACCTCCATTTTTTTTCTTTCACAGCTTCATTTCTATTTGCTATATGTTTGGATTAGTTGATGTTTTCTTACACAGTGTCTACTCTGCCATAAAGTTTATCTAGTGCATTTCTTTACTTTAAAATGTATATTTTTAATCACTGAAAGTAGCACTTGCTACTATTTGTGCATCTTCCATTTCTTTTCTTGTCATGTTCATATGTTCCTTTAAACGTAATCATATTTATTACAACCCTCTTTAGTTCTTATCTGCTAATTTATGTCTCGCCTTTCTGAGTCTATTTCTATCAGTGGAATATTTCCAGATGATGGGTCATATTTTCCTACTTAATTATATCTCTGGTGATTTTATTATTTGATGCCAAATTTAGATATTACTTTGTTGAGCGACTGAATTTTATTTTTTTTTTTTGTAGTGTATAAGACTTTATTTTGGCTGGTGATTGTGTTGCTTCTAAATTAACTTGATATTTTCAAGCTTTGTTTGGGAAAATCTTTAGGAGCTTTAGCTTGAAGGCTATTTTAACTACACAGTAACATCTCAGCTTCCGGGCTTTCATTAATGCCTTGCGTTCCTGGAGGGCTTCCAGGGTGGATAAACGTCAGCCAGTACCAGCCCCGGGAGCATTTCGAGAAGCGTTATGATTCCGGTTTCTCTGGCTTGCTGTGCCTGTCTTCATGGGCTTTCACGACTCGCTGTCTAGGAAGACTCCAGGGATGTCCTTGAAGGCTCAGGGACTATTTTTCTGCACACGTGCCTGTTGGCAGTAATCTCCTTGGAAAATCCTTACTGACTTGTTTTTCTGAAATCGGATCTTTTTTCTCAATTCGCCAAGTACCTGGAGCTGTTCTTGATTTTCTCCCTTCTGCTGTACCATCTGAACAGCAACTCCACATAGAAATCTGGTACAACTGTTGAATTAATTCCTTATTTCTCGTAATTTAAAGACTACAACCTAGTGTTTCTAATGATGCTGTATCAGAAATAGTGCTGCTCTTCAAAAATGTAGGAAGACAAAAGGGAAACGCAGACCTGCATGTCACCAGTACCTTCGTCGTGCCTTGGCAATCTAGGCGCTAACCAGAGCTTTTGTGACACATTATTTCCCCAAAGGATACTCTATATTGTTTATAGAATTTTCTAGCAACCTGTTGGCCCAAATTATTTATATTTTAAGATCTGTTTTTGAATATGTCAATAAATAATTTTCAAGGAACAAACAAGACTTATATTTTGTCCTTAAATGGAACACCGTTTATCGGCTAGATTATTGACAAGACATAGTTGTTCAATCACGCAACCAAATAAACACAACCAAGTTTGAAAACATGATCCTCAGATACTTTTGCATCACTGACAGAAGTACAGATGTTTTTAAATGCCCCCTATTGCAAGTTGCATACTTACTTTTTAAGAATGAAAATATGACATATTAATCTTAGAATTGATTGAATAATGTACTTTCATCTCCATGCAACTTTATTTAAGAATGTTAAATTTCCAGAAATTTCGGGATGGTTCGAATGAGCAGAATTAGTGGCCTGATTATATGTTCTCTGAACATGAACCTGCTCCTGCCTGGGAATGAGGAACTGCCTTTTTGTTTTTATTTTTGGTAGAGTAGACAGGGTTGCAGAAGAAATGGAAATTTAATACAAGCTAGTAGTTACATTAAAGACATCTTCTATGCCTCGGTTTTATACAATCTTCTTCTTCAATAGTCAGTTCAGAAAACAATCCCATGACACACGAGACAAGGTAGAGCCAGGTGATCGCTATCACACCAGCATTACCAGTCTCAGTGTCATTTCAAGGTTTCTACCTTTACTTGTGTGTGTGTGTGTGTGTGTGTGTGTGTGTGTGTCCCTAAAGGAATCTTTCCTGCTACATCTATTACTGTTTCACCGTGAGTTCTAACATCATTTAAATATAGTGGGTGCCGGGTTTCTAGGCTTTCATAGCATCTATTATAGAGAAAAATTCTCTGCAATTCTTGCCAAGGTGCATGAACTCCTTTTAGTTTTTGTTTTATTTTGTTTTGATATATATGTAACTCATTCCTCCCCTCAAACAACTAACACAGACCTGTGTCTTTGAACTATATTTTTTTTTCTATGTAATTCAATATGTGTTCTTCCCAGAGTTAGGCCTGTATGGTTTAGCTGAAATGGTATCTTGCAAACCATCATTTAATTTTAATTTGTTGAAATTTGGAAGAAAATCTATATATGCATGATCTTTTACTGCTCTCCACTATTCTACATGCCACTGTCCAATTTTCAATGACTATTTTCTTTTAAATAACTGAGGTTTTTACAGTATCATAGAAGTCGTATAAGTATAAACACTATGTGCTAATATTTTGATGATGAATGTAGGAATTAAAGCACAGGAGAAAAATGAGGGTCAGTAAATAGAGGGAAGCAGAGTGAGAGAAAACTAAACATTTAATTCAAAAAAAGCATCTCTAGAAATCAGTGACTGGGACTTCTTCAAAAGACTTGAATATGTATTTATGCTCCTTTCAGATATGCAGATTTGTAAAAGTTGCCATCAAAGGCTTAAGACAATATTTGATATGCTTTCGCACAAATGTTGAAATTTTAAAATTAGTATGACTTTTATACATCCAGTAACATCCCTCAATGTCCTAGTAATGATGCCATTTATCCAAACAGCTGGCATCACAGATTGGCGCGATGGTCTATATGCTCAATTTCTCTCCACTTCTCTCTCCCTCTATCTCTCCCCCTATCTCTCCAGAGATGGAACCCGAGGACTTCACACTGAACTACATCCCCAGCCATTTTTATTTGTTATTTTGAGTCTGGGCTTGAATTTCCAATCTTCCTGTCTCAGCCTCCTAGAGTGCTAGGATTACAGGCATGCACCATCATACCTGGCTACTGTCTCTTTATGCCAGTAATTCATTCGGCAGTCTTATTTGTCAATCACTAAGTAACCCACATAGGCAATAGAAAATCTGATAAAGAAAAGGTCATCAGATTTGCAGCACTTGGGGATAAATGTAAGGAGAAATACTGAGAAATAAGACCTCATGATATGAAAACAAAAGGGAAAACAATGTAGAGAAAAATTAGAAGCAGAGATGTAAATGTTTAAGATATTAACTGTTTAATAGAAACAAAAGAAGGTACAATCTAAGATCTGACTTTGAAAACCTTAAACAACAACAGCAAAACAACAAAATTAAAATGTACCAAAAAGCCAGAATAAAACATACATAAATCAATATCTGGCGATTCATGTTATGGCAAAGAGCTGCGCTTCAGTTGCGATGTACAGGATGCTTGCTGGATTCTATCAGCCAACCGGACTCATCCGGGACTCTTCCGGCCCTGCTCTGTGTGATGCCTTCTAGTGAGGACCCGCCAGGGGCTGACAGAGCGAGAAGCGAGGGCGGGGTTCTTGGCTTCTCGCCTGCATCACCAGGGCAGTATCTGCGGCCTGTAGGATCACAAAGGAGGAGGGCGGTGCTCGGTCTCTGGCTTCTGCAGTATAGACGTCTCAGGAGTCAACTTCAAACATAGAAAAATTATTTTCCAACTACTGCTAATCTCAGTATTATTATTTTTTACCTAATGTCTCCCACGGTTCAGTAAGTGGTCGTCTCTTCATTCTAATTTAATTGGAACAATCTACAATGAATTTGGTTTCCCACCAGCAATGTGATTCACATAGCAAGGATTTGTTACAGCATGCGCAGGGGTCTTATTGCTAGTTTTCATTATAAATACATCGTGCATGTATTCATCTGAATACTAGCTAGTGTAGCTTACCTGAGGAAATGACATACCGATTCACTAAATGTGAGAAATGAAGACCATCACGTCGATGAGTGGCTTGCTGCCCACACTGGCCCGAGGAGCCCGTCACCAAAGTCTAGCAGGCTGGGTCTTGGTGCCGTGTGTAGAAGCGCATTCAGGACTGTATAGCTATGAATCCGTTTGGCACTGAATCCCCCTTATCCTGCTTTCATTGAGATTTAGCTCACGTTTGAGGACCACTAGTGGTAAGAATAAACTAGTACTAAAGCTGAGGTAATTTCAGACAGCTTTTGCTGTCGGGAACTTTCCTTTGGGGTATGTAAACATTCTCCCAGTTAACTGCCATCACTGATCCAAGCTCTATCCTTCGGCGCTATCCTCAGTCTGACTGGTCTCGTTATATCTCAATAATCTTTCCAATTATTTGAATAGAGTTATAATGACCTTACTGAATTTCTCTTTCAATTAACTTTTTCAAGAGCTTTCCAAACTCCTCCATAGTTGTACACTCAGAGAGTAACGGAAAATAATTTATTATTTCCAAAGCTTTTCTCGGTCACCTGAAAATATGTGCTTCATCAGGACTGGCTCATTTGCAGCACGTTTTCATGGACTTCATTTTATCATTTCCCAAATTGTACCCGACCAGCTTATTCACTTGCTTCTCAAAAGCTCCTTTCGCCTTGCTTCGGAAAGCAGGCAGTCTGCACCAGAAAGCGGCGGAAAATCAGACCTTGCCTAAATTTACATCAGTTTATTCACACTTGAGTATAATCGCTTTTTATTTTATCAGACCAGATTATAATCAGGTCCATATAGGTATCAGTTACTTTTCTAGAGTCAGTGGTTTGCCAAGAGAGCATACTTAATACAGGACATTTACAAGTTGCAACATTCACACACAAGCCAAATGCAGGAAGAGCGCAGAATGTCTATCTGGCCACTGGAGGCCTGAGAGATCCAATCAAGGGCTGGGAGCCTGCAGCACTGTCCCGTGTGAGTCCCTGTCTGCACTAAAAAGCCAAAGAAATCTACACTTGGGCCAGGACGTGACGCTCGTGGTAGAGATGAAGACCAGAGCTCCCCTGAAGTGACCAGCAGCCATCCACAATGACAGCAAGGTCCCGAGCTCCTCCCGTGATGAGAACAGCCGAGTTCCCTTCAGGGAAACCAGCCACCACACAGCTTCTGCTGGGAAACCGCCGGCCCTACCTTCTGCTCCTGTTCTCCTTTATGCTGTGTCTGCAGTAGTCCTCAGGTGGATCTTTTGTGCCCAGAACCCAGCGACTCAGTCCAGCTGGGCGCTCCTGCTCAAGGTGACCACCATAATAAGTCCATCACAATATAGAAATGAGGGAGAAGGGTTTGATCTTGTGCATTCCCATTTGCCCTAGCTTTATAGGAGATACATTTTTTCCAAATAAGTTGTCCATTAATAATACTGTACCTCTTCCAGGTACTGCTCAGGGATTGAGAGGTGAAATTCCCACTTATTTAGATGTCAGGTTTCGATTTGCCTCTGATCTGTGATTAATCTAAAAAGCTCTGGAGCTGCTGCCAGCATTGCCGGTTAGTCTGAAAATAGTTGCACTAGTTACTTTGGTGTAATATACACACCCTGGAATAAAAAATGCTTTTTGGGTTTTTGGTTTTTTATTTTTTTTAGTTTTTGCTTTTCTTTTTTTAAAAATTTTATTTATTTATTTTTTATTTTTTACCAAGAACATGTATTGGTACATTGTATACATAATGATCATATTCAACATGGTTATTTTGTACCTGTACATGATGTATCTTGGTTTTCCCCCCTTCTCCTCCCCTCCCTTCCATTTCCCCACCCTTCCCTATTTGCAGCAGTTTTATTTACATTTTTCCATTTTTTCCTTTTCTACTTTCTTTTCTTTTTCCCCTCCTTCTTTTCCTTCTTCTCCCTTTCTAGTTCTCTACTCTTTGAATATTATCTTCCTTTTATATAATATCTATTGCACCTCTTTGTTTTTATTTACAATTATGGTTTCTCATATCAGAGAAACAATTTGATGTGTATTCATGAGTATCTGATTTATTTCACTTAAGAGTATGCTTTCAAGGTACAACCATTTACCTACAAATGTCTCTAGCTTATCCTTTTTTATGGCAGAGTAGTACTACATCATGTAGAAAAACCACATCTTCTTTAGCCATTCATTAGTTGCATAGCAAAAGAAATCACCACTAGAGCAGGGTAAAAACCCACAGACTTGGAAATAATTTTTGCCAGCTGTCCCTCAGACAAAAGTCTAATATCTAGAATATATAAAGAACTCAAAAAAATCAAACCCCTCAAATTTAAAGGCCCCATCCAAAAATGGGCATCTGAAATGAATAAACATTTCTCAGATGAAGAACTAAAAATAGCAAATAAATATATGAAAAAGTGTTCAACATCATTGGTCATTCGAGAGATGCAGATCAAAACAACAAAAATTCCATCTCACTCCAGAAAGAACAGCTATTATTAAGAAATCAACCAATAACAAGTGCTGGCAGGGCTGCGGGGGAAAAAGGAACCCTCCTGCACTGTTGGTGGGAATGTAGATTGGTCCAACAACTGTGGAAATCAGTGTGGAGAGACCTCAAAAAACTACAGCTAGAGGTTCCATTTGACCCAGCTATTCCTCTGCTTGGTGTCTTCCCAGAAGAATTAAAATCATCATACCACAGCCATATATCCACAGCCATGTTCATAGCAACATAATTTGTAATAGCTAAGTCTTGGTTTTATTTTTTGAGACATAGCCTTGCTGCGTACTTCAGGCTGGCCTCAAACTCTGGATCCTCTTGCTTCAGCCTGCCAAGTAGCTCACATTACCACCGCACCTGGCTATAACATATTGATTATTGGAAATATTCACTCAAGAATCCATCCAAACACATTGTCAGAGTATTTCCTAAGTAGCAGGGCCCCTGTTCAAGTAGGGAGTCCAGGGAAACAAGAACTGTCTGTTGTCCTGGCTAGCAGAGTCTTCCCAAGTCATAGCCAGACTATCTTCAGCTCATTGTCATTCTGTCTTATTAGAGTAGAAAGATGTTCAATGTCAAGATTACAATATCCCCACCGCCGCTATGTACAAAGATGAAGAAGGAATAGAGTTGAGAGTACCAGTAACAGGAATTCTAAGAACCGAGTGTATGTTTCAAGTCCTTACCATGTGTACATTACTGTGTGCACGTTTCAAGCCGTTACTGTTTTTACCATGCCAGCCTTTCACGCATTTGCTTATTTGCTTTTCTGTAGAGCACTGAGCTGCCCTGAGATAGCCTCCTCTCCTCTTCCTGAATACCACCTGTCGAAGCACAACAGCTCTCAATGGCTACAACTGAAATAAGACAACCTGTCAGTATAAAAGGAGCGCTGGAGTGCAAGGTGGAAGACATGAGTCCTAACTCGACTTCAGCTCTGACAAGCGCAGGAACCTGAAAGGTTCCCATCTTGTACTAGTCCTCCATTTCTTCTGTAAGCGAGAGGCCTGAATTTGATAGGCTCGAGGCCCTGCACAGCTCTAATTTTCTAATTATATCCTTTTACTTGAAAAGCTGGTAAAGGACCCAGCTAGCCCGTTTGCAAAGGGAGTTGGATCCTGGCATGAGAATTCAGGGCTCTGTGTGGGAAGATGTGATGATAGTACAATCATTATGATTCATAAAAAGAATAAATTCCCTTGCTGGTTACACATGCACACTCCCCACCCCTTCCCACTCACAACTTTTACTTCCTGGTTTAGGGACGCACTAAAAGTAGGGGAAGAACGTGGGTGGAGTGGGACGGAGGGAGGGAAGGAGGAGGAGTGTTCTCTATTTGGAAGAGATTTTTGGAAGCTCTTTCTCCTGCTCATTTATGCCACCTCCAGTGCTTTTATTCTTGCTTACTGAATGTTTGATTATCCTAACTATAGGGAAAGTAATAAGTCAAAATAGCTATTGTCACTCCTCTCCAAGTCTAATGAGCTCAGTTAAAACATTCGCATACGTACACAAATAAGACTTAACTCACTGAATAAAATTGAAAGAGGTCAAAATTAAGGGACTCAGTCATATCAATGAAAGAGCAGAAAAAATTCCACAAAAGACAACTCAGGACACGTTTTCATGCCTACAAGTGACAGAAAACTGGTCAAACTGACCTTCGAGAGCAGTTTTCCACCTTTTGTACTCTCCTAGTGAGTCCACTCTTGAGCAGTGAAGTAGCTTAAAAGCAGCTCTTACAAATGACTTTATTAGCAGATGGCACTGAGCACTGCAACTCTCCAGGTGAGGGCAGCGGGCTGTGGCACGGTCCGGACTACAGCCGTGCTCAGAGACTGGAGGAACCTGGAAAGCTCCTGACAACGCGTGGACTCCGCAACCAAGCTCTCTGCGCACCTCGAAGCTACGTGCAATTCTCAGTGAGAACAAGGCAGCGTGATTCATTTCCTCCTGGTCCTTCTTGATAAGTAAAATAAAAACTCAAGAAATAACTGAAGAAAGTGTCAAAGATAAACACTGAAAAAAAATGGAAAGAGGAAGGCAAATCGATAAGGAACGCAGAACTGGGTCAAGAAGGAGCTATCAAGATTTCATACAACCTCCTTTCCATGTTTGCATCTTGTTTGTTTCAGCTGTAAACCACTACCCATAGAACTCTTAAATAACGGGATGTTATTTACCTGTGTTTAAAACAATTAAAAAAATTCTTCTGTTCTCTTAACAAATTTGCTTTTTAAAAATCATTTAGATATATAGATATAGATTTGGATATATAGATACAGATATATATAACATTTTAGATATATAGAGTAATTACAAAAATAATATGGAGGGCTCTTTCATACTCCTTATCCAGTTCCCTCCTTGTTAGCATCTTACTTTGCCCTATTACATTTCTCAAAAGTAATAAATTGGGGGTTGGGGATCAGCTCGGTGGTAGAGTGTTTGCCTACCAAGCACAAGGCCCTAGATCAATCCCCAGCACCCCTGCAAAAAGTAATAAATTGACATTGGTACTTTACCATGAAGTAGATTCCAGGCTGGTGTTTGGACTTCATCAGTCTCACCCTTGAGTCCCACTGTGGTGTTCTAGTATCTAACCTAAGCTAACCACATTGCTTAAGCTGCCGAGTCTGCCCAAGCTGCTAAGGGCTACAACAGTTTCTCCATCTTCTCTTGTTTCTCGTCGTCTTTGCAGTCCAGAGCCCTGGCCAAGCAGCGTTCTATTCAATGCTCCCTGAGTTGAGCTGATCATATTTTCATCACTGGATTGAGGTTATGGGTTTGGAGAAATAGAATGATGCAAGCGGCATTGTCTTATCCATCAGGAGAGGAAAGCACCTCGAGGCGTCGCCAAGGCTGTTAAATTTCACCACTGACAAGATGGTGTTTGCCAGCTTTCTCCACCATCGTGTTAGCATTCTTGCTTCTCTTCTTCAATTATTTGGGTGTGTAACTCAATTACGTGTTTTTTATTCTAAAATGAATAAATTATGGGAAAATAACAAAACTTGTATACCTGCTACCTAGATTTTAATATTTTAAAATGTAATTATTTTGTTCCACTCATTGAGGCGATGTTCCTTACATGTTACTTCAGAATCACATTTTCTTTTCTTGTTTTACAGAGAAAAACTGATGAAAAGTTAACGTTGAGTGAAAAATAAGCAAATTTCATATGGACAAAGACAGCATGGAACATTCATATAAATTTTAAAAACAAAGGGCAATGAGTTACATTTTATGAATAGCCATATACATAGTTTCAAAGTCACAGAACCAAAAATACTGGTTCAATTATTTTTTTCTTTGTCTTTGCTCTTGCTCTCCCATTTTTCAAGTTCCATTCTGAAGTATCTTATTTACTAACTTTTTTCAAGCAAAAGTTTGAGAATACTGAACTCCTAGTTTGGGGTGTCCGCCAACTATCTTTGTGAATTTTGCCCTAATCACTGAATGATATTTTAAGTGGGTAGAGAATTCTAAGGTGAAAGTTATTTTCTGTTGAAATTCAAAAGTTAGGATTGTATTTATTTCTGGAATCTTTTGCTATGAATAGAAAGCTGTTATCAATTTAATAGTATTTTTTTTCAAAAAATCATCTACCTTTTCCCTTTATTTACTTTCACTATTTTATCTCATGTTCAATGGTTCCTTAGGATGTGCCTGAAAATAATTTAGTTTCCTTTATTCTGCTAGGAAGCCCTTTGATTCTTTGAAGATTTGTAATCTGTAGGTGAATCTTTCCAGCAATGTCCCTGGTTCATTGAAAAATTTCAGTTAGAAGGTGAATGAAACTCATCCGCTTTACATCCCTAGAACTTACCTAGTTTTCACTTCTTCATGAACTCTCCCTTTTATGGTAACTGATCATGTTCAGCTATGTTTCTGGACCAAATGTTTTTCTGGAAAGTATTTGAAGTTTTGTTCCAAGGTACTAAGGCTTCTGTGGTTTGGGTGGTTTATTGAATATTTAGGGTTAAGCACTCTTTCTTGTGACTTTCATTTCCCTTTTTATTCGGCAGTTCCCTTCAAAGTTTGAACACAGTAATCATTTAAATACATTTTATCTTATTTTATGCAGACTTTTTCTGTGTGTGGGAGAGAGACAGGAAATGGCTCTCTCATGCTGTGGCGGTCTGCCAAACTGGAAGTATCAAAACACTGTTTCTCCATAGTTTTTTTCTACAGATACATAAAAAGGTACTTAGCAGAAACATTGTCTCTACTTTCTAGATTGTTATATATTCTGATCACCAAATGTTTCTAACAGTCCTACTCAGAAACACTAAGGGCTGTAAAGTTAAATGCCCCATAGGAAATAACCAGCTCTCACCTCCCAAGACCTTCCCAAGGCCAAAGTGTTCCAGCTCCTCAGCCGGACACTCCCCAAGGCCTCCAGCCTCAAGATAAGGAGGAACAAAGACAGGGCAGAAAGCTCCAGGGCCGCCCTTTCTCACACCCCTGCATAACCTTAGAGCCTCTCCTTTGTTCCTGACAAGTCTCCCCTCTGCCTGGGTTTGCTCTGTAAGTAGGGCACACCTCGTTCTTTCTCCCACTCACATTGTTAACATGGATGACCGAAAATAAATTGAAGATATCAGACACACACTCGCAGAACGTAAAAGGAAAACTTATTATTATCATCGCATTAGCTATAGTAAGGCTGGTCAGTAGGCATGACTGATGTGAGCCTCGTACATCTACTACAAAGCCCGTCACCAACATCTCACCTGTCGGAGTCACAACCCATATACAATGGTTACTTAGGTTCCTTACTGAATCAGAGTCTGTAAAATTCTAATTTTCTCACTATATGATACCCTCTTCATTTAAACACTAGAATTCTTATTAAAGAACTTTTCATCAGTTCTTTGGTTATCATGTCATACAGTCTGTAACAGAAAAGTAAATGTTTCTTTCCTTTTTTACTTACTTTTTAAAAAAACTTTGGCAACCTACAAAGATAATCAAACTTTGGTGTTTTTGTTTTATTATGGTCATAGATTCCTGAATTTCCATACATCTGAGCTGTGTCAGTTAGAGTCCTCAGATCCTAACTGTCCCTAAAGGTCCCTCGAGAAAGTATCTTGTCCATTGAGACAATTGACCTAGTTGTTTTTTTTTTTTTCTTTTTAATAGCTTTCTTGGTTTTTACTATAACAAAATATCCCACATTCATTTTGCCTATTTATTATCCCAAACCAAAATCAGCTTGTTCTTCAAGGCATCCTGATTTACTTCATAAGAAATTATGTTTCTAGACCATAATCTGGTTTGAGGGATGATCATTTTTACTGACCTATTCTTTATTCTAAGTTTTTTCAATACACAGAAT
This sequence comes from Hystrix cristata, assembly GCA_004026905.1. Classification (NCBI taxonomy): domain Eukaryota; kingdom Metazoa; phylum Chordata; class Mammalia; order Rodentia; family Hystricidae; genus Hystrix; species Hystrix cristata. The sequence goes on along the minus strand of PVJO010003355.1, from coordinate 58,589 downwards.
AAGAAAAATATATATTTTTAGAAATAGGAAAAAATTAATTTTATCTTTCAATTTAGGATGATAAGGTTGATATTCTTCATATTTCTTTAATTTTTTATTAGTTTCTTTGATTTTATACGTGTACTTCTGTTAGCTTCTGAAAATACAATTTAAGTATTGTATTCTTCGCTCTCATACAAGAATCTCTCCTTATATTTATTTCCTAATGAGGTTTAGTGCTTAGAATACAAGGGTAACTTCTAATATGTGAGAAATGTACCAAAGAAATGTTGAACAGAAAAGCTTTATAAATTTTAAACAAATGCCTGCCAGGGGACACTTCAGATACTTCATATTTATCTAAAAGTAAGAAGCTATATTATCATGTTTTATCTTAGATAATGTTAAAGAGTTGTAGGAAGTTCGTGTCAAATATAAAAATGTACATATCATCCCTTATCTTCTATCGTGTCTTCAAATTCATACATAGCTGAACAACTGCAAGATTAACTTTACTTAAGCCTTGCACCTAGTTTAATAACAACTTAATTTAAAAATCAAACATTCAGGGAACATTATCACAGATTAATAATTAAACAAAAGGGAGAATTTTGATTTGAGGACGTAGTGTCAATTTTGGTGCATCAGACACAATGACTGATATTTTTAAATTCTAACGTACTATTTCATGTTTTTCTGAAGTATATTTTTATTTGACAGTTTTCGTCCTTTTTTATCTTTTTTTTTTTTTTTGAGGGGTGCTGGAGAAATAAAATGAAATCAGACGTTGAGATCTCCGAGCATTTTAAACATGGGAAATGTCAGGAAGGAATGACTGAGGGAAAAGGGTGCTCATCGCGGAGGTGAGACCGTAGACCCAAACTTCTGGCCACCTCCCGTCATGTTTTGTAGGTTGCCTTCCCTGTCAGGCTACAGACCGCCCACTACAAGCAGGCTATATAAAAACAGGTTAGCATTGGTCTTAGTTAGCTTTTCAGAGCCAGTGATTTGTAAGAGAGCAGATTTAATACAGGACATTTATAAGTTATAACATTCACCCATAAGCCAAATAAAGGAAGAGTGCTGAATGTCCACCTAGGCACTGGAGACCTGAGAGATCCAGTCAAGGGCTGGGAGCCCACAGCACTGTCCAGCATACGTCCGTGTCTGCAGATGATGGCTGAAGAAATCTTTACTGGAACCAGGAGATGCTGCTCGCAGCAGAGATGACGACCAGAGCTCCCCCGAAGCAACAGCAGCCATCCTCAATGACAGCAAGGCCCTGAGCTCCTTCCTTGACGAGAACAGCTGAGTCCCCTTCAGGAGAACCAGCCACAGCAGAGCTTCTCCTGGGAAACAGCCCACAGCTGGCTTCTGCTCCCACTCTGCTTTATATTGGGTCACAACAACCCTCCGGTGGATCCTCTACACCCAGAACCCACCAACTCAGTCCAGCTGGGGGTTCTGGTTCAAGGTGACTGCATTAAATCCACCACAGCGTTCTCATCTCTTGTGTCTGAGTCCTGCTAAATTGTCTCTACTTTTCCGTATTTGTGCTTCCTTATGCATTAGGATTCTCTTAAGGAAGACTCATCTACTCCAAGAACTGCTTCATCTCAATTCTCCTATGACCAGCAACTATCCTGTTCCCTTGGTGTTTGCTCGTAGTCTGGATTGCTGTCCCATTTTTCGGAATGATTTTCGTTTAGAGTAGAGGTTGTGAGTAGAGACTTTGCAATCAGATGGCCCTGGGACCTGTTGGCCTCAGCCCTAGATTGGCACTCCATGAGCTTGGACACGTTGCTGAAACCCCCAGGCCACTGAGTCTCTCCAAGTGTAATCTCGTTATGGGAACACTCCTGAAGGTGTGTGAGCTGAGGGTGCTGATGATGGCATGAAGACATCCGTCCACAGCCTCCAGCCCTGTCCTGCAGGAGTGCAGTCACAAACCCTTGAAGCCGGCACGGAGCTAGTTGGGGTTTTCTAAGCCTAAACTCTAGCGCTGACCCTTGGGGTACAGAGAGTCACCTCTGCTCCTCTCTGATGTCAAATTCAAGCCAGTCAGACCAGTTTCATTTTCATCTGTCCTTAAATCTGAATTCCATTTCAATTTGGTATTTCAGGGGCAAAATAAATACACTAAAAAACTACAGCTGCACTTCCTAGTAACCAAGGGAAAGGAGTAAGGAGATGAGGTCACTTGTTCCTAAGCTTGGAATGAGTCTCGCCTCTGTCAGAGCCCTGGTGTCCAAAGGGGAGTGAGCAGAGAGTGTTTCTACCTGCCTCAGTGTGGCGTGCAGATCCTGGTACATCAGGGCTGAGGTCTTGTTGAAGCCTGAAATTTGACTGGTCCAGAAAGGGCTACGTCCTTCTTGAGATAGGTAACTTGACTTTGATCTCAGCTCCTTCGGGGAATGACTGAAGAGAGGTAGAAGCCACAGCATCGAGGAACACTCTATGCTTTTCCTGAGAAGCCAACAAATACACTCCTCGCAGGCTCATTTTAAACATCAACTGAAATAATGCATGGAGAGCACAGAGGCCGATGCTGAAAATAGACTCGGTTGTTGTGAGTAGGAGACAGCAGAAGTATTTGTTGAACGGACTGTATCATTTGTCGTATTGTCTATCCTGCTCTCTACCCTTTTTGTCTTCCCTGCAGGAGGCTGGGTTGGAGGCCTGCACCAGGACTTTGAGGGAGATGACTGTGTTTTAACCTCCCTGGAAGAGTTTGCCTGTGAGCCCCACGCCATCAGGACACAAAGGCGCAGGACCATTCTGACTGGCTGGCCGTTCACAGGAGCTGTGCGGAGGGCTGCAGCTCTAAGATGAGCTGTAGCAGAAGGCTACATGTGTCTTAGCTCCGCTGGTTCTTTGAAAATCAGAAAGTCTGACAATGCGCCCCGGGGACGCAGCTGCGCTGCTGCTTGTCAGTCAGATGAGCTTAATACTTGCCACAGCAGTGATTTCAGACTTGCTGCCTTCCTGGCAATGACATCGTATTTAAAAGAACAGGCTCTTGTTAGCTGGCTCTTTTCTTCTAAATAATAGCGAGAAAAAGATGCTGTCTTTGAAAGGAAATTTTGATGTTTATTGTTCCTTGAAACGTTTGGAAATGTGGAACTAACTACACGGGTGCCGATCATTTTCCCCCTAAGTCCTGAGCCTGCAGTTCCTGGAGCCGCCAGCTGAAATCTGAGTCTCTCCAGTCTGGTTTTCCCAAGTGGGGGCCCCTGGACCTGCGGGCAGCAATGAATAACTCCATCCCAGTGCTCTTTTCTGTAAAATATAACTTCTTGTCGAGATAGTAGCATAAATATTTTTACTGGACATTTGCAGTGCCCATTAACAGTGCTTAAGGAAAGATGTCATTTAGAGCAAGATTGAAGGAAGCATGAAGTGTAAGTACAAACTGATGTGTGGGCGTGGACTCCTCTTAGGATCACCTAGAAATCATCTCTTAGCCGTGGTTTCTTTTTCACTTCTTCTAAAACAATGACTTTTTCCCAGTACAGGCTTGGTTCAAACGTGTGCCTCACTGGAGTTAGTCTTGTTCTTCGCATTCTAAAAGTCCTGTCACACCTCATGAGCTTTCTGCTTTACCTGGGAGTTACTGATGTCAGGGTTTCCGCTGGTTTCCATACTGACTTCTGCTCAATTAGCCTGTTCTGTGCTGCAGGAAGAAGTAGTCTTGTGCTGTCTTTCAATCTTTATATTCCTTATTTCTTGATCCGTTTTCCAGGTAGAAAATACATGTCACTGATTTTCTTAAAACACATAAACTCTGTATTCAATTCTATGATGATGTCTTGTCAACAAGAAAATTAGCAGCCAAGTTGGTAATTAATTCAATGAGCCGCCTCTATTCTCCCTCGATATTCTGTTAAAATTCCACCGTGTTTTGGCGAGAGCCTCAGTTTAACACTGCACACACTAAACCGTTCTAAACAGTACAAGTGTGCGTCTAAATGCTTTCCGTACCTCTGTCTAACACTTCTTGAAATTATTCCATGCCGCACGTGATTGTCATAAGAAACTCTGAGCTTCTTAAAAAAAAAAAAAATAGAAATCTCTTCGAGGAGCAGAGAGCCAGAGCTGGAGAGCTGATGTTCACTTTTCCCTTACACTCAAAGTATTTGCTGAAACGCCTCTTGAACAAAGCCTATAAGGCCACCACTATTTTCCTATAACGCTTTCAATTCAATGGATCTTTAAACCTTTTTAGAAGGTAGAATTTGAAAAAATTATAGGAAACTAATGATGATTTTATTTTCAACCAAGGGAACAATGCCTTGCTGTGGACTTTCTAAAAAGAGTAAGAAAATGATGTAACATCATTCCCTTTATTAGTAGTCTTAAATATAGGAAAGTCTTAACATTTTATTTTACTTTATTTTATTTTATAGTACTGGAGATTGAACCCAGGGCCCTTGTGCTCAGCTACATCTCTATCCCTTTTTATTTTTATTTTCAGACAAAATCTTGCTAAGTTTCTCAGACTGGGCTCAAACTTGTAATCCTTTTGCCTCAGCGGACCGAGTGCTAAGATTACACATACGCTCTACCAAGCCTGCCTGACTGCTCATCTTAGACCAAGATTTCACGGGGGATTCAAGATTAGATATTGATAAAACTTTTGCATATTTTATTTTATCATCTGTTGTCAGTCTTGTGTCAATACTAAAAATATGTCCCAGATGAGCAGTAAGCCTGTGACCTGACAAAGACTACAGCAACCCAAACATTAGGCAAGAAGCTCATAATAAGACATCGTTTCTCCAAGCAGCACGATGCCTTCTTTAAAGTCAGATAATCAGTCTTCAAATTGTTGGCACTGAAGAATAAGTCTTATAAAAGCATTAAAAAAAGGTCATTTTTTAGTATTGACGAACATCTGCTGAAAGGTATTAGCTATCCAAAATCCATGTTTTGAATTGTAAAATAGAAATCAAATCGGCAAAGAGACAGGGAGCATGCTGTGGGGCGGGCCGGAAGGTGGAGAGACAGAGAAAGGCGGCAGCAACACTTCTCCAGTGTGACCTACTGTGGCCTCCAGGTCTCTAAAGCAGTTGTGTCACTAAAACAGCTGTGGGTGGCTTGCAACTTTTGAAGGAAAGTGGTAGAGTGCTTGCCTAGCAAGTGCAAGGGCCTGAGTTCGATCCCCAGCACCAAAAAAACAGAAACGAACAAATAAAAAAAACAAAAAAAAAACAAAAAAAAACCAACAACAACGAGACTTTTGAAGAAAAGAGAAATCATTCTATTTAGTGATAACCAGATCCTGTTTTTTCAGGCTCTAGAGAAGAGTGGTTATCTATTCTGGAGATAGATAGTTGTAGTTTTACTTCTCTCCTACCTAAGCTTCCTCTGCGTGGAATCAGGATCAGAATTTCTAATACACAGTCAGTTCTAGGATGAAATGTCCTGTTACAAGTCCTCAGCAGAGATTCGTGCACTGGTAGTTATTCATGCATAAAAATCGAGTTCCCACTCACCCTAACCCTAAGACAACCCAGGCATCTTAATGTCTCTCCTGATTCCGGTAACCGCAAGTAAGCTAAGGAGAACAATTACATTAGAAGAAAACAAATATTTACTCAGCTGTCCTGACTTATGCAGTCCCAAGCCACCAGTGGATGACAATAGCATCAAACTCACATCTGTGACGCTTTTCCTGTGTGCCCGGTAGGACCGCCACAGAGCAGCAGGGCCAATCTTCACGTCTCATGCCCCAGTGCTCGGTGCCACCTACTAGTCCTGCGACTTGGGACAATTATTGTGCAAACGAAGGATTACTTGTGCGTAAGCTATGACGCCAGGACAGCAGACCTGGTAACGGACATGGCTGCTAAGTGGCAAGTGGGTGGGCGGTGTAGAGAGTGTGGGTGTGCTGGAGAGATGGAGAGTTCACAGCCAGGGTGGGAAAAGGCAGATCTACAGGAGATTTCGTCACACTGCACAGAATGGCGTGCAGTTTAAAACTTAGCAACATTTACCTCTAGAATTTTCCACAATATTTTCAGATCAGACTGCGATTAACAGCAAGTAACTAAAATCACCCAAAGTAGAACCCTAAATAAGCTGGAACCATTGTATGGGAATAATTGATTCTTAAGTATCAACATAAATACAGATGATGCGTGCAGTGCGGAGAGTGGAGAAGGTTCTGGAATGGCAGCACAAGGCTCCACGGCCCTGCACCATGAATCAGCATGACTGGCAAACATTCGAAATATCTAAAATATCTAGAAATAAGGAGAATAAAGACACACCACTTACAGGAACCTAATAACCTCAGTGAATGTAAACATTATATGCCATAACATGAGCCAAGACTGATAATGTCGACAAGAATGAAAAACGGGATAATGGGATAGGGCATTGGAAGAGGGAGGAGGGAGGAGGGAAGAGGATTAAAAAAAAAAAAGAAGAAAGAAATAAGCTGTGGTATGTACACGCACTCCCCAAGGTGAGGGTAAACTGCATGAACTGCACTCATGTACTATAAAAAAAGAAATACAAAAACTAAATATTAAACGACAAACAAGAAAATTCAATTGCACAAGCCATAGGGTGTTTAAAGACCACAGCAGACTAATTGAAAGACTCCAGCTGTGAACAGCGGGGTTGCCAGGCTGCACTGAGTCAACTCTTAAAGAGATACATGGTTCTATATTTTAACCTTTAAACTAAATAGCAAAATATACAATAAACTTGAAACTGTGAGATTTTAAAAAAATCTAGAAATGGCCCTAAGAGTATACAGCAGTGAAAAAATATTTATTCAAGAAAATCTATGAAATATTACTAAGAAGAGCGAGAGTTCAGCATTTGACTCATGACCCATCCCACTCCTCTCCTTGATCAGCACTTTGCATTGCCCACCTGGGTTTGTGCCCCCTGATCCCAAACGAGGGCCCTGTCGTCTCCTGGGGACAGGCGAGCTGCCAGCGTTTGTCACCTTTCTCGGCTCCTCATTGCAGAAACTGTATTCTCAGACAGTGTCTCTTGAGCATCTGGGAAGATGTCTTTCCTTCAACTCTTTCAGGTGTCACAGGCTTAGGCAAGGCCAGGTCACTCTTGCCCACGTTCGCTCACAGAAGGGAATTTCACACTGGGAGAGACCGGCCAAGAGTACCATGAGCTACTGCATGTTCTCAGAGGGCTGTCGGCCGCTCGGGACGAGTTTGCCCAGAGGACAAGATGGAAGGAAGGTCATGCACTGAGTGAAATGACTGTTGGGAGCAGAGTGTAGGGAAGTCCCAGCGGGGGGCAATTTGTAAACAAGGGAAGTTGCAATAGTAAGCAATTAGCATGGGACAAATAGATTTCACTGATGTAGCCCAACTACAACAAAGGAATAAGAAATAAAAATAAACCCAACAAAAAGGTGGGAGATCACTATCTATAGGTATGTCCCGCCTTCGCATATAAAGGCACACAGGCAAAATGATGACTTACACAAAGAAACAGTTATGCCTGACCCACAAAAGGAAAATGAAAGAGGGCAACAAACAAACAAACAAAACAAACAAACAAACAAACCTACCTCTGTGAGAATGATGGTATATAGCACTTACAGAAAAAGGCTTAAAAGAATCTGCTGCAAAAGGGAGGGGGGTGCTCCAAGAGGGAGACGGGGGTGAAAAAAGAATTGAGATGTGTTATGTACATGTACCAGTTCCCCACAATGAATACAATCATTAAGCACTGCAAACTTGTACTAATAAAAATACATAAAAAGTAAAAATAAAAAAGAAACCATTATAAATATATAGGGAGTACTAAAGAAAACTATGTTTAAAGTAAAAGAACCCATGAGGACAAATTCTAAACTCTAAACAAAGTCTACCAATAACTAGATATACATTTTATAAATGAGCCAATGCAAATTCTGGAGTTAATAAGCACAAATCTTACAGTGAAAAATCCACTTCATCATGTTTTCATATATCTGGGTGTTTTTAAGGTCGTCTCTAAGATTCTAGTTAGCTCTGATAAATAGTCCTTATTTCATTTTCCTTGGTATTCAAAGACAAACTGGAACAGATACGAATAGGAAAAATCTATTCACAGGTATATAGGATTAAAGATATGTGACTGTTTCATGCAATGTAACTAAATAATTGATGTTTAATGTTAAAAGCAATTTACATGTTCTGTATCCTTTGAAACCCATAGCAATGCTCTGAGAATGTTCTATTATGATCTTCTTTTCAAAACTCATGAAACTGACACAAAACTATTATTTGCTGAAAGTCACAATGAAGTACATTGTAAAATATTTTAAAGCACTTGAAAATCGAATAGGTGGATGAAGAAAGAAAATTAAAAACACAGAATAATTGAAAGAGAAATCAAACAGTTTTTCCCTGATTTTCCTAGAAGGAATATTTCCAGTATGCCCAACAGCAGAGAGAAAAGTCTAACCAACTCCATGCATTCATCACCCAGCTTCAAAAATCACCAATGCACCACACACTTTGTCTCTGCTGTATCATATTTACTTGCATCACCTTGAGTATTTTAATCCAAATCTCAAAACTCATTGATATACCATATTTCTCCGTAAATATTTATTATGTACCTCTGAAGCATAGGGTCCTTTTTAGCACAATTGCAATACTCTCATAATACCTAAAATGAAGAATACTCCATTACTATCTGCATTAGTGGGCTTCTGATCACTGGAATCTAATACACACAATTTGAAAAGGGAAAGATTTATTTCAGCTCACAGTTTCCAAGGTTCAGTACATAGTTGGCTGGCTTGTAGGCAGAAGCATTATGGCAAAAAGGCATGAAAGAGAAAAGCCGCCCAACTCACAATGACCAGAGGCAGAGAGCGTGAGAAAGCCTCCTGAAGAGCCCGTTTACAATGAGCTCATCAATGGACGGGTTCATTAATCAGGTCCGTGCCCTCTGGATCCAACTGCCTTCCAGAAGCCCATCTCTGAACACATAAGAATTCTGGAGGACGTTTTAGAGCCAAACCATAACAATAACACAAAATATACAATTAGTGTCTACCTTCCCTCAGAATTCCTTTGTTATTGATGGTTCGTTTGAACTGGCATGTTAATAAGGTTTATACATTGCAATTGCTTAGCATATTTCTTACTCTCTAAGTTTTCCTTTATTATTTTGTTTTTTGCAATTTGTTTGCTTAGGCAAAAACACATCATACATAGTGTGGATTTTTGCCACAAAAACTTTTGGCCTTAAAGGAGAATTGAGAATGCCAAAAAAGAAAAACCTGCTGTCTGTATCCAGCCAGTTAAAATTAAACAGAAGACCACACAGAGAAGATTTTGCCTGCAATTTAACCTCCAAGGCAAACTCTAGAATGTAGAGGGACAGACTTAAGGAAAAAATAAGTAAAAATATTTCCTGAAGCTGAGTCAGATTCCTGGGTCACTCAACGTGCATTAAGTACTTTCCCAGCCTTACTTCGAAATCTTTCAGACTTACACACTACAGATAGGTAGGCTCCGGCTCTGTGCTCCTTCGTGGTTTGTTTCCAAACATTCACTAGTAGAAGGAAGTCCAGGACCACTTGTCACATATTGTCCTGTGACAGTGTTTAATTTCTACGAAAGAGAGCATGAAATCAACTTTGAAAAATAGTTAAGGATATTGGCAAAAGAAGCACTTTCATGATTTCCTGGGGAAAGAAGAGTCTAGAGAAAAGAGTGCTGTTGACAGTATCATAAAATGAATTTTTCTGGAAAACTATAGGGCCAAGGAAACCTGTAATTCTTTATTCTAAAACCCATAGTGTAGAATGAATTGCAATAGAGAAAAACATTAGTTATAAATTTCGTGCTTTCCGATCTCTGTGCCTAAGAGACATGCAGTTCCTATTTTTGGACGACCTGCATATTGTTAAATCTAAAATTACTGGCTTTGCATGAAATGGCAAGAAATTGGGGAGGTGGAATGAGAACAACCCAGGAAAAACTATTCTCACTGTCTGGATGGGTTTGTCTGGTGTGATTATTTTTCTACTCATCTCATCACGAGTGTGTCGCACTACTTTCCAAGCAGCTTTGCCCCGAAGCTGCAGCCACCGCCGCACTCTTCCAGTCTCCATCACTTTCCATCTGTACCCTTTATATCAGGAGAGGACTTTGGTCTTAATTCTGCTGTTAATCCTTTTGAAGAAAGTTTTATATTTTTTGGTGTTGTGGTGCTGTATCGTATATGAATAAGATTATCTGTGCAAAAATGAAGTTCGTATTCAATTCTTTGCCCTGGCAACATGAAAGGGACAAACGATTCCCAGCAGTAGAGCTGTGTAGTTTTTATTTTATAGACTCATTATGAAGGGAGCAGTATTCAAGGCCACAATCTCCCTTCTGATCCACAAAATATAAAGGCTCCTTGGTAAGGAAGAAATAACATGGTCTTTTAGGACTCAGACCTCTGATTTCAATTTTAGGTTACCACTTTGTCAACCTCATGAGCGTGGGACATCTTTTGCTCCAAAAGTGTTTCCTCAAATTAAAATTTCTTGCTTTTCAGACAGGACATTACCGTTTCTATTCTGAGGGTAAGGGCTGAATTTACAGAGTGATTTCCATAGATGACTTTCATGCATCTCCAGATAAAATAAGTACTGTTACCTAGCACGTTTACATCATTCTAAAACAGGCATACCTTCAACCGAACATGTTTGTAAAAGTGCGTTTGGCCTAATTTTTCCTCTTTTGTGAGCTGTCAGTTCCTGTGCATCTGTTCATTTTTTCCTACCCTGCTGCTTTACTGTTCTCATAGATTTCTAATGGACCATTTTATACGAAGGATATTAATATGTGTTTAATGCTTTGAAAATTTCTTCCGTTTTGTTGCTTGCAATATAATGTATTATAGTAAATCTGCTATAAATATTTGATAATCAATACTCACTTACTGGTTTGTTTTTATTTGTATAAACAAAAATCTCCCAAGTCATAACATCGCATCAATCAATACTACGTACGTGTTATTTTACAACGTGTTATATATTGTCGCAAGTATGCAGATAGCTGTTGTTTTGCATAGTAGTGCAGGACCATGAAAAGGACTCTTCTAGCTGAAAGTGGGAAAATAATAATAATAACCCCCAAAGAAATAGGAATATTTACCTTAAAATTGTCAAAAAATAAAAACTCATATATTCTTTGTTATAATTTGTGGGGAAAGAAAAAAGTAAATCTAATCTTTGGTAAGTACAATGAAATTTAAAATATTAAAAGATTTGGAGATGTTGTATTGCTTTGTTAAAAACAAACATAGTGGGAGCAGTTTGAAGACCGTTTGGCTTCATGTAAGACACAGCACAGAGTGAATACCTTTTTGACACTTCAGTGAACTGTCCGCCTCTTTTATAAGTCTGCATCAGCTTCCAGCATTTTATCCTGCAGGCGTTTAATGTGAAACACTCCAAGAGTGCCTTTGGCAAGACTCTTTGCCAATATCACTTGCTCTGGAACCTCCCTTTACAACATAACCAGTTCCCAATTTTGTGTTGAGTATATCACTTTTTTATTTCTAGACTGCAATTTCATTCTTGCTAACCCATTTCCACCCTTGGTTATCCCCTTCTGTAAAATGGGACATCGATGGGCGACAGGAAAGCAAGGCAATCCTAAGCGATCCCATCTGTGAGTAAGTGCAGAGGCGGACTGTGAACAGTAACCCCAGCACTTTGAAGGAAATGGCAACATTGGTCGCTGATCATTTATGTGATGATTTGATGAATTCGGGATGAAGAGCTAGCAGCAAAATTGTTTTATGCTTATGTAGTTACTCACAGTTAATATACTAGCGTAAGAGAAATTTGAACCGGTTGTTGGGGGGGCTAATATTTTTAATTAAACTGTGATTACAGAAATTCATGCCTATCAGACCATGTGAAGTGAGAGCTGCTTGTCTATGATATAATAACCAATATTTCATTCATTTTCTCTCAACATATGATTACATGGAACACTTTACTAAACAGGTACTAGGAATTCGTTTGTCTTGGAAATCAGTTTGGTAGCATGAGTACAAAGCGCAGGTTGCACAATTAAAAAGCTGGTGTGAAATGAAAAGTGCAGTCTCTATTACAATTAAATTTAATTCTAAATTTGTGTCTAGGATTACTATTGATTATTTACCTATCAATTTCCATACCCATTCTAAATAATCTGTATTTTTTGTTATATTTATGAGAATGAGGAAAATTGATCGTTTTACAAGGTTGCATCTGTAAAAAAAAGTAACTTCTAAAATTATAGTTTTATTTTTTCAGTATGAGGCTGAGTACTAATTAAAAATAGTTACAAAATTTTAAACACTTATTATAAGTATTTTTCTAAGTATAATTTCGGATCTTTACTTATACACAAAAGACGTTGACTTTTTCAGTTGTCTGCTGCTATTTGTACTTTTTCAGCATAATTTCCTCTTTGTGGTATTGTGAATTGAACCAAGGGCCTTTACATCACACAGAACTGTATCATCAGGCCCGTGTGTGTGTGTGTTTGTGTGTGTGTCTGTATCTTAATACACATATGTCTGTTTGTCATTTATTTGACTTTTAAGGCATTGCCTTAGTAAGTTGTTAGGTTGCTCAAGCTGGGCTCCAACTTGCCACTTTCCTGCCTCAGCCTCCCAGCAGGTGTGTACCCACCACACCCGCTTTAGCATGAATAATTTGCAGTTGCTTTACGCTGACAGTGAGTTTTACTGTAGGACTATATATATATAATTCTACACATAATATTGTTAAATACTATTACTTGCCTCTGATGCACATTTTGCTTAAATTTTGTCTAAATGCATTTGGCATAATTTACAGCCTGTCTCATAACTATCCTGGGTTTGCCTCTAGGGTTTCAGCTTTCAATCTGATACGAGCATCTAATATCTTAAGAAAACATTTATCAATTATTATTATTGCATGTTGTCAATTAATATTTGGTCACTATCTTTAAATGCATGGCAGGGTCTACAAATAGATTTCCTCGTGTTAAATTATCCTTGCTTTCCTAGAATGAATTTTACTCGGGCATGATACATTATTATTGCATAGAACATTTGCTTTATTCTATTTTTCCTGTCTTTTGCACCTCTTTCCAGAAATGGAGGTGGCGTATTTTTTTAGGAACTACATTTCCTTGCTCATATTACTGACACAGTCGTAATGTAATAAAGTAGATACGAATGTGGTATGTTATTTATCAATTCTCTGGAAGAATTTAATGGCAAGAGAGTTATTTGTTCCTTGACATTTTAAATAATCACCTAGCAGGTATCCCAGAAATGTTTTAAGTTGGGATTTACAGAATGTTTTAAATTCTTATCCTATTTCTTCTTCTTGTTTTCAAGTATATCTCTCATCTGAGAGCAATATCCTCTGATGACTGATTAATAAATGTGTATATATATATAGTTTTTTAATTTTATGACTTTAAAAAACAATCTCACGCAATTAATACCAGAATACTGCCCAACATTTTTGTATTATAGTCCAAATTTCTTTTCTTTGTGAGGGTTATCAGCATAACCTTTGTCAAAGAATCAAACTTTGGAATTGATTCCCAGTTGTAATGTTTTCTCTAATTCACTCACTTGTGATTGCTTTATCATAAAATCAAAATACATGGCATAATTTGGGAAAGTATTTGAAAAATATTTATCTTGTAAAAGATTTGTGCCTAGAATATACAAATAAGTCCTATAACTCTAAAATAAGAAGCCACACAAGTCAATAACAACAAGCAAAAGATTGTACCTTAGGACCATAATGTTGAGTGAAATAAACTGGACACACAATCTTAAATATTGCATGTTTTCTCTTGTATGAGAAACCCAAAATGTAAATAAAGAGTAAAATAAAAAATTGATAATAGGAAGTAAAGATATAGATTTCTTTTTTCAGATAGGAAGGGGACTGAGAGATGGAGAGAGGGAGAGGGAGGGCAAGGAAAGAGGATAAAAGAGGAATTAAGATGTGTTACGTACAGGTACCACTCCCCACGAGGAATGTAAATATTATGTACTACAAACATGGACTAATCAAAAATAAAAAATAAAGATAGAAGATAAGTGTGTGAGATGATAGTCAAAATTAATAGTCATTAGAAAAATCCAAATTAACACTACAATGAGATATTGCTGCACACACAATAGACTAGCTTATTCAAAAGATTGGTAATAACAAACGCTAGAGAAAATGCAAGCAGTGAATCAACTCGAATTCTAATATATTACTGGTAAGAATGAAAATGGTATAAACATTCTGGAAAAAATGTTTGCCTGTTAAAATATACTTACAATATAATTTCATACCTGGTTATTTACCTAAGAGAAAAGAAAATATATGTCTATACAATGATTTCCACGGAACATTCAGAGTTGTATTCACAACTGCGAAAGTAAATCATCAACTAAAAAAAGATGTATACAAAGGAAGACTACTTGGTAATAAGAATAATAAAATGTCAACACAAAGATTAACTCATGGCCGCAATAACGTTTATGCTAAATGACAAATATCACACACAAAATTATTTGTTCTATGATTCTATTTACACGAAACAGAATCTGCTTGTGATGGTCAGGAAATCAATGGTTGTCAAGGGGCCGGACACAGATGATGATGTAACTGGATTGGTCACGGTTATGGTTTATATCTAGATGTTCCCCCAAAGCCTCCTGTGCTCTTAGATGGGACTTTGGGGGGATAACAGGATCATGGGGTGTGACATTCATTGGTGTGTTAGCACACAGATCGGTTGATAGCTAAATGCGATGTTGGGAGTGGAAGCCTAATGGAAGAAGTGGTCATGGGGGTGTGTCCCGGAGGGGCTTCCCTCGCTCCTCCCTCGATTGCTCTCTGCCTCCTGCCTGCCCCGCCTCAGCTGTTTCTCCTCTGCAACGCGGTCCGCCCTTGGAACGAGAGGACTACGGACTGAAACTTCTATGAACTGCGAGCCAAAATGAACCTCTCTTCCTTTAATTTGCGGATGTTGGGTATCGTGTCTCAGTGAAAGTTCTCAGATAATATTTTTTTGGTCAATGGAAATATTCTACACCATGTCTGTAGCGGAGGCTACATGAATGCAAATGTTTGTCATAACGCATTCATTTGCACGTTTAAAACAAATTATATTTACATTAATTACATCTGAGTAACACCGATTTTAAAACCTTAAAATGAAATTTTGAAAAAAGGATTGCTAAAATATATAAGAAATACATTATAGAGGAAAATGTTTCTAAAGAGCAGAACATGATATAGACAACAGCTATAAGAATAATAGACATTATGAAAATAAATTAATTGTAAGAAAATAATATAAAAGGAAGGAACATTAGAGATTTAAAATTTGAAAGGGGTAACTGCCAACAAGTTTAAAATCTTACCTAAAACTGGTATTTAAAAATCTAAAATTATTAAAACTGACTGGTATGGAGACAAGCTTAATTTATTAGTATTATTCTAATAATACCAATTTAATACATTAAATTGGCATTCAACACATCTCTGTTTCCTCACACTCCACCCTCATCTATCACTATCCCTCCAAAGTTTCCAAAAAATATCTACTGTCAAGGTATTGACACAAGCTTTTCCAGCTTCTAATAGGAAAAATCTAAAAATATTATTTTTATGAAATAGAATATGTGCAGTAGCTTATTAAGAATGTTATGAAGTTGCTATAAACTCCATACAAAGTAGAAAATGATGGTGCAAGCAGTAATTACAATGATTTTCCCCCATCTGTATGGACGTAGCCCTCATCAATGTGTCTAAGTGACCCGACCTTCTAACTGAGCAGCTACAGATCATAATTCTCATTACTGTGTAGTGTGCTTCTGCAAAATAAAATCCAGTTTAACTGCCAATCCGTCTGTTGACAGAGAGTTTCTGCTTTTAGAATATTTTCAGCTTTGCTCCTTTAGAAGCAGCATGTACACACCTTCCGTGAGCATACCGGGTGTCCAGGTAGGAATGGAAGGGCAGGACATGAATTGTGCGTACGAGCAGGCTTAGTAGATTGTCCCAGTTGTCAGCGTACGTGTACCGCCTGCAGATAATGAGTTATTATCTCGATATGCAGTACATTTCATGAGTTTTAAATTGGCATTCAACACACCCTGATCCCCATTTTCTTGAGTCAAGAACTCCAGCTCATGAATAACAACACAGGTCTATACTACAGTAACCATCTTTACTGTTGCTAGTATCTCTAATTCAGAGATCCTGGAAGATGTATGGATGCGTCGAACTGAGGTTTTCATGTAAATGTCCTCTATCTAGGACATGTGTTCACTGGCACTTTGATATCCTCTTCAGGAAAATGCCTATTTAGATTTTCTTTTGTATTATTTTTCATTTTCCTTATCCATTTCCAAGTTTTTCCTTGGACTGTGCATAAATCACTGTTTGAGTGTAAGTATCTTACAGATATCTGCTCCCACATTCGAGTTTTCCTTTCCATACTTTGGTCAGAAAATTTAATGTTAGTGTGATACATTTTGTCAAAATCTTTCTTTAAGAGTAGTGCGCATGTTTTCTTTAAGGGAAACTCCTACTCAATGGTCATGAAAATATTAACCCTGATTCTTTCTAAAAGTTCTGTATGTTTTTGTTTTTACTTTTATTAACATGTGAAAATTGCACATATTTATGTGGTACAGTATGAAATTTCAAAACATGTATATACTGAAAATTTTGTATTTTATCTTTCAGAAATAAATTAGGACTTCATAAAAATTTATCTTTGTGTATGATACAAAGAATAAAGATTCTTCTTCATGGATATGCCAACAGTCAAGCAACAGATATTGGGAAAAATAGTTCTTCATTGTAATTCAGTGTTATTTTTGTCAAAATTCCAGAGACCAAATTTGCGTGGGCATGTTTTTGTATCTTCCTTTTTTACTTATTACTTTGTAATATTAACATTCTGGTTGTCTGTGGCTGTGAATAAACTGACCCAATACTTACTGGCTTAGAACAGCCATTATTTCTCAGAATTATCTGGGGCGACTGCACTCAGCAGGATGATTATCACTGGGAACTTTGCCAAAAGATACCAGTTACGCCATTATCACTTGGTATTTTGCGTGGTAACTGAAGCTGAGGTCAACTCCAGGTTTAATGAGGCTGAATGCCACAGATAATTCTCTCAATTATTCATCTTGTATCTGTGCTGGAATGGCCAGGATAGCTCAGGTCTGAATCTCTCTCATCTCTCTCTCTTTCTTTCTCTCTCTCTCTCAACAGAGGTCAGTTTTAAGGCAGTTTGATACCTTATTGGTGGCTTCTAGTTTTCCCTAGGAAAGTAGTGATGAGAAATACGTTCCACATGTCCATATGAAGAGAAATTCTTCTCACAGTCTTGCTTTGTAAATCCAATAATGCTGTTCTATCAAATTCTCCCAGTGAAGAAACTCATTAAGGGTAGTCCAAGTCCAAAGAATGTCTTCTACTTCCCAGCGGGGACTGAAATGTCTGTACAGGGGATTTGATGGTGAGCCTCTCTGAGACACACAACACTGAGTCCTCTCTCACCCTGACTATCCACGTCTTTCTACTGTAAGACTCAAAAATCCCACAGTGCTCTACAGTCAGCTCAGACTCTACCACCTGAGCATGGAAATGAGGTCCGGGCACATGCACCATCTTTGCTTGAACTTTGCTGGGTACAACCAAGAAGATCTCCACTGAATCCAATGGGCAGAAGAAAGTCACCCTCCCCACTCACAACACAGGATAGTAACTCAGACATAAAATAATTTCAAAGAAAATCTCATTTAAAAAGACAAGAGATAAAGTCACATGATAAGCACTGATCTGAAGCAATTCTGAAATCATGACATGTGTATCATCGGTTCCCTGAAGGCTAATAATTCTCTTCAGTAGCTCTTGACATCATGCTCTGGGCTCCAGAGTCGTCTGCCCTCTGATTACCTGCAACTTTGCCTCAGAAGATCTTGATTCCTGCCTTCAAGACTTTTCAAAATCTTACGTACTTGAAGGTGTCTCGTGCTACACCCATAGAATCCTCGGCAGGGATCTGGTAATGGAGAAGCCTGGGTGGTAAATGCGTCCACGTTAGTTCTGTACAATGGCCTATTTTGTTCTATGTTTCGTGTGCGCCTGTAGAGATGCTTATTAGATTGTCTCACAAATGTCAATTCGAGAAGCAAGTTGATAGTGTAGTTCAAGGTGTCCACCCGTTTACTAACTTTCTTCCTACTTGTTCTATCCACTGCTGAGATAGGCGGTCAAAGTCTAAAACTTTCATAAAGAATTTGCCTATTTTCATAGGCAGAACTGTATGATGACACTCTGTGCATTTCAAAGCTTTGGTGCAGATGAACACACACTCAGGGCAGTTACATCTTTGAGAGAATTGACTTATCAATATGGGATGTTCCTTTGCGCCATAATCTAACGGTATTCCTTATTATTAAGCCTACTGTGACTGCAAATTTACCGCCCCACACACCCAGTAGTGAGAATCAAACTAGGGGCCTTGAGTCTTCCCACTGAGCTACATCCCCAGCCCTTTCTTTTTAATTTGACACAGGATTTTACTAAAGTGCTAATTTGTCCAGTCTGGGCTTGGAATTGGGATCTTCCTGTCTCAGTCTCCCAGAATATGGGGATTACAAGCATGCACCACCATGTATGGCTAGCTTCAGCTTTCTTTTGCTTAGTGTTTGTGCAGTAGATATTTCTCAGCCCATTTCTTTTTAACGCAAACATTGGTTTATATTTAAAGTGTGTTTCTAGTAAACAGTATATAAATATGACTTCCTTTTTATTTAACTTGACAGATTTTGCTTTTTAACTTCTGTGCTTAGATTATTCACATTAAAAGAGATTACTGATTTGGTTGAATTAAAATGTATCATTTTTCCCAGCTGTTTCCTACAAATTATTCTCTTGTTCTCTTTTTCCTTTTCTACTTTTTCTGACTGCTCTGTGTTACTGAGCATTTTAAGATGTTATCTTTTATTTAACCAATTAAGTTATACTATACACCTTTTATTACTTAGAAACGTTAGCAATTATGTTTTATTTTAAAATACAATTGTTTAAATAATTCGAGTTGACCTTCAAATAATATTATAATGAGGATATCACAACAGTTTATTCCAAATTACTCCCTCCTGCTTCTTGTATTACTGTTGTCAAACATTTGTAGAGAATGTATTTTTTTTTTTCCAATCTGGAAAACTTCAAGATTTTCTCGTATTTCAAAAATTCATTTATATTTAAGACTGATATTGTAAAACTCTTGGATGTCCAATCCTTTCTGTCTCCCTCTGTCTCTCTGCCTCTGTCTCTGTCTCTTTCTCTGTCACACACACACACACACACACACACACACACACACACACACACTAGTTTGGGCAATTTCTATTAACTCATCTTCAGTTTCACTGATACCTTCGTCGGTTTTATTGCATTTTCTTAAGGGAAGTTTCAAGCACTCTTCATCTTGATTACTTTGTTTTTGAATTCTAGTATTTTCATTCGATTCTATTTTTATAGCTCTTATTTTTTGTTAAGACATGGTTGCAGTACATAATAACTGTATTCCCTGGGGGGGTCAGTACACATACATAACACATCTCAATTCCTTTCTCATTCTTTTTCCCTCTTCTTTCTGCCCCTTCCATTTCTTGATCCTGTACCATTCACACAAGATTTATCTCCCTACTTCCTATCATCCATTTTTTATTGTGTTCTTTATTTATATTTTGGATTTCTCACATAAGAGAAACCATGTGATGTTTAAGGCTGTTTATCTGATTTATTTCACTTAACATTATGGTCTCAGGATGCACTCATTATCCTACAAATGATTCAAACTTATCCTGTATGACAGAGTAACCCCATTGTGCATAAATAACACATTTTATTGATCCATTCATCTGGTGTTGGGCATATAGGCCACTTCTAAGATTTAGCTATCATCAGTTGTGCTGCTATAAACATGAGTGTGCATGTATCACTGTAATATGATGCCTTTAACTCTTTGGGGAAGATGCCTAGAAGAAAATTAACTAGGAAAAATGGGACTTAACTAGGAAAAGTTGGACTCCCCCAGCACTTCCTAGCATGACTTTTGTTGTCCTTCTCCCTTAGGTTAAGATTGTTCCTCCTTGTGGAAGATAGAGAAGGAAGTCTGGAAGCATTTTGGAAAAGTGTGGAAGGGGCTGTGAAGACCCCATATTTGTAACTCCAGGGCCTTCTCACTTTCATGCTAGCAGAGAGTCACCGGTTGAATGGTGTTACTGTTCTGAATGCCTACGGGCAGCATTTGCCCAGATAAGCCAACAGAGAGGCTTTATTTTCCCAGAGAGTCTCACGTCTCTAGATTTTGTGTTGTCTTTTTGTCCTGTACTTCCGTTCTCTGACGAGTCAAGACTGAGCTTTGAAGTGCAATTCGTCTAGCTTTTTTGCTCATTGTAAGTGTAGGAACAGAGATTTTAAAGCTCTGTCTCCAAGCTAAAAGCAGAAACCTCCACAGGACTCCATATGCTACTTCACTGGTATCTCCTGTGACAAGCAGAAGCAGCGGTGTGGGCACCAACCAGATTCTAGGAGGTAAATGCCTGAAGCACGTTAGACACAACACAAGTATCTATGGATGAATAAACTGTGATGAGTCTATATGAGGGACCACTGTGTACCAATGAAATGAATAAAATGTACTTCCACGCATGCAAAATTGATAGAGCTCAGAAACTCACCTTCAAGTGAACAGAATGACACAGAAAGGCACTGAAGTGAGACAATATTTGCAACATGCACTGCAACAAATGTGCCTATAAAGCAACACGAGATACCTGTGTGGTCCTGTTTCCATCAAGGCACCTATCAAATACTGAAAAAAGTAGGGAGTGGAGGGTTAAACGGAATTTATTCATAAATTTTACCAAAAGTAATTGGGGAAATTTCATGCTTCTTTAAGGTAAAATCAACTTCCAGGAGACACAATACTCAGGAGGAGACGACATTGATTTATCCTTCGTCTGCATGTCCCATGTGCCCAGAGAGCCCAGCATTGTCCTTTACCATTTTCTTGGTTTTGCTTGGAAACCTCCATACACTCCAATCACTCCTCGTCTCTATTTAGGCAGAAGCCACTGGTTCTCGGTAATGACTGTTATGCCCACAGGCTCCCAACAGTGAACCTAACCACCAGCCCCAACCCTCGCCTTGGCGCCTGCCCGTCCTTCTGACTGAATCAAAATGCTACCCATTTCCGACAATCAAGTCCTTTCTCAGCTTTCATATTACATTTCTTATACTTGATCTTTTCAAAATTGTTTCTTTTTCCCAGTAATTATATTTCTTCCTTTTAAAACATTAGTGACTTGTATATACTGTATCTTTTGCTTTCCTTTATTTGACTATGCATTTTCTATTTCCTTTCTTGTATGGGGCTGATATTAAATAACACATTACAGAAAAGCAGCCAATTGGATGCCCTCTCTTTCTACACTTTCATTTCCTGAGGGCCCCAACAAAACTCCTAGTTATGGGCATTGACTTTCCATCCTCTTAAATCTCTACACTTAACATGGAATATTGAAAAGAAAATATTTTTAAAAGGTGGTGCACACCTATAATGATAGCTCTGGGCAACTTAGTGACTGAGTGAAACTCTGTCTCAAAAATTAAAAAAATATATATATTAAAAAGGGCTGGTGACATAGCTCAGTGAGAAGACCCAGGGTTCACTTCCCAGTCTGAAAGCAAAAACAAAAATCTCAAAACTCCAATCTGGACTACAGTGTGTCATGATGTTAATCTGATCCAAATTTTTAATTTACACGGCAGTAGAGTTGACAACTTCTATTTTTCACTGAAAAATATTTTGCAGAGCAAAAATAAACATAATAGTTTAAATTGTGTAATACAGGTGTGTTTTTCACTTTAATTTGAGATTTTCATTTACTGTCTTCTGTCACCATCTACTTATATGATATTGTCAGTTTGGTATGGAATATACAAGTAACATACACAATGCAATGCTGGAATTTCTCTCTCCGTTTCTATTTGATTTTGAAAGTACGCAGCAGGAGGCAGTTTCAGCCCTGTCCCTCACACTCACATCTTCCAAGCCGACGGCTCAGGCCAGGGGCCAAGCTATGCCATAAATCCAAGCCAACTCGTGAGCCTGTGTACCATGGCAATGCTCTTTCCATCCAATTTGCAGAAACATTCATGCCTAAGGCCCTGAACATGCAGAGCCTGATTTGGTGTGGATGTGACAAGAATCCTGAACTTTCGCCTGAATAGTGAGAAATAAAACATTCAATGGGAGAAAAGAAAGGGAAAGAGTAAGGCAATATTTACTGACCTTTCCCTATGCTACCTCTGTATAATATCTAGTTTTTGGCTCTCTTATATTTTGCTTTAGATTTAGTTTATCATCCATAAAGTTAGACTTTATTATGTCTATTTTTAAATTTTTATTTTTTACAATTACAATTGACTGCGAACACAATTATTTGAATGACAGTAAATCATAGTTATTCGCATTGGCTATTGAGTAAGAAACATAAATTCAAAACAGTAGTCTGATTTCTTCTAACTACGTGACCTCAGGCACATTGTTTAAACAACACTATACGCAGGTTCTGTCTCTGTAAAAACAGAAATGTAGTGATATGAGTATCAAAACACTGTTGTATCTCTTGGGGTGGAAAATTCTCTGCTTGCTCATCTCCTTTTTTTCACTCCCAGAAAATCCTTCCATCTCTTCACTTCTGTTCTGTAC
Source organism: Hystrix cristata (assembly GCA_004026905.1). Classification (NCBI taxonomy): domain Eukaryota; kingdom Metazoa; phylum Chordata; class Mammalia; order Rodentia; family Hystricidae; genus Hystrix; species Hystrix cristata. The sequence continues at coordinate 35,826 of PVJO010003355.1, read as the reverse complement.
CCCCGGAGGGCTCATTATGTGGAGTCCCTTGCTCTGTCTTTTAAAATTGTGCTTAGCTAGAGACATCAGCGGGAAATCTAAAAGTGAAAGGAGAAATAGTTCAGGCTACTGCTCCAGCCCTAACCTAGTGCCATGGTTCTGGTAGGAGTTGCACCCGTTGACTTCTCCAGAGCTTGCTGGAGGCTGATTTCTTTGGAAAGCAACTTTCCCTGGATTTGGGTGTAATCACTTGTCATCTGTGACCCTGATGTTTCGTGGTAACAACGGCTTCCTGCTTTCGGGTATCTCGACATTATTCATTTATTCCCAATCCTGGCAACACCCTTAAAAATGGTCCTTTCTTCTCCAAGTATCTCTTTTTAAAGTAAGATCCAGTTAATTTTGTTATCTGATGGTTTGGAAGATATGGACTTTATAATTTTATGAATAAAATACATGTTTCTTTTTAATGTTTATGTAAACAACATTCAACTTTCAATTAGCGCTCTCCTGTCTCTCAGATTATTTATAGACCTTCATTATGAACCCTTTTTATTCTCTTGTTTTTGTCTTATGTGCAGAGAACAGAAATGCACATCGACCTTGAGGTACAGAAACATCAAGCATATGAAGACAGGTTCATGCTTTATCAATCGTTTTCATACATTAGCTAATTTTAAGATTTAATTTTTGTTTGGCATGGGAAATATACTGAAAAGCATTTTTCAGAGGATAGTTTATGATCACACACACACACACACACACACACACACACGCACCCTGAGTCACAATTTAGAAGAAAGTCCTAATGAATTTTCCCAAATCACCTTCTACACTGAAGATCACTCTAATTTAACAATAAGTACAATTTATGGAATCAGTATTTTACCTCATTTTCTCCACACTCGAGAAGCCCCTGGTGTTCCTCTCCCCTATGAAACTGCCAGGCTCCTTCCAGCACTCTTGGTTCCACAGAATGAGTCACAGTAAGATGTGCAGCAGCACCCTGGGGAACAGTGAACTTCCTCCCCGCCCCTACTCTTGTGATTAAAAAATAAGGCGAGTAAAAGGAAAAACTGGAAATGTGTTTGAACCGCAGGCTTTCAGAGCAGCTTGGTTCTTTTAGCAGATGCCTGCACCTTTTGTGAAGTGTGACCAAGGTCGAATGTCCTGAGCCAAAGGAGAAAGTAAATGTTTGCTATCAGACCGGAGAGTTGAAAGCCAACAGCAGAGCCATTTGGGATGAAGTAGGTAGAAAGCCAGGGATGAAGGCAATGTGAAGGAGATCAGCTCAATAAATCTGTGCACATCTACATTCATATAAATCAAGGTAACTGAGTCAGGCATGTGTCCCGATTTGTTGCTGTTGAGTGTCAGAATGTTATCCAAGGAAGGGGAAAGAAATAAACGTAATTTTTGTCAAAGTTACTGATCTCCAGTATGTACCCTGGTCACTGGATGCTTTCTGTTTTGAAGGTCTTAATTCCCTTTGAATGTACCAAATCACTCCATAACCCCTTTACAGTGAAAAAGGAACTCCTGACCTACTGAGCACGCATATCACATAGGACATACTTTTAAAAATTGAGGAAATACAGTCTGGTTCTTTCATGGTTTGCGATCCTTATGGAAAAGTCTGAGAATGAACTGTAGTCCTACATTAACAATTAAGTTAGATCCAGAATGCACACAGCATTATTCAAAGAAAGGCAATGTGTTGAAATGTTCCCTCTGGACTCAGTGGAAGTATTTTCAAATTCCTAAACCATCCCAGCTTCCAGGATTCTTCTAGTTTAGAGAACTCTTGGAAAACTCAAAATTCTCATGAATGTTGATCCAATTCAACTCCTAAATTGCATGGAAGAAGATCTAAAAGTTGAAAACATTTGCAAATATATGTCACTTGGGTACAATTAGAAGCCCTAGTAGTAGTTATACTAAATCTACTGAAACATGAAACAGCACATACCCCATTAAATAAGTACATGTAGTAGGATAACCATACACTTCATCCAAACCAATACACTTAAAAGTTAACAGCAGTGCTATAAGTAACTGTGCTAAGACAACAGGGACAGGGCACACTCAGCCCGGGCAAACCAAGATGGATGATCACCCAAACATAAGATTGCTGCACTTTTCAGCAAGAGCCATGGGGTTGAGACTACGGGGTAACACTAAGGGACAGCAGAGGGATTTTGTTTCCAATTAAAGATAACTTGGACTTTTAAAATAGATACCAGGAAAGCATTCTAAAAACCTATTAATTTGACTGTGTACTATATCCATACGCTCCATTTTAGAAATTGAAACATTGGACAAATGTATTCTGTTTCTCATTTTAAAGAGCATCTTGGTTATATCAGGCTGTATTCTAAGTGTTTTATATTTCATATATTTTTCTACCCCCAATACACACAAGGTACAATTTTAGGTGAAAAGAGATATGCAAATGATTTTGACATAGGCTGACCCTTGGATAAAAATATGATTTATATAAACTACATAGATTTGTCACACAACAAAGTAAAGTAAGGTAGATAAAACAGTGGAAGCAAGGTCTCTATTTTCTATTCCTTTTTCTCAACTTAATAATATAGGGCTCTTTGATCAGGGAGTCAATAAAGTACCTAGATGGATTAAATATTTAAGCTGTAATTATTTCAATAAACACAGGCATTTCCAATAAAATAGATGTGACAGTAAAATACTTGACTGGACCAATTATTTGCAATCCAGAGCCTCCAGCAAAAGATGATTGATTGAGAAATTGTACTAGCCCAGTCAACTTTGTCAAAATGCATTTTCTTTTGGGTTTTTATTTTCCATGGGACTCTAGCCTGCAGGTTCGACTGATTCCATGTGCACAGGCATAAGCCATTTCCTAATGCATAACAATTTAATGCGGGGGAGTTCCTTATGCAAGTAATTTTCCAAGAAATATAGTAGGCTGCAAAGAAAGTGGAGTTGATTTTTTCTAAGCAGTGAGAACAACGCGGGAGATTTCTGCACCTTTAGGAACAACAAGATAAACATATATGTCATCTGAAATTATACCTGTCACAATATAATGAAACAGTGCATGTGGATCTTTTTCCTCTAGACTATGATACTTAGCCTTTTTACTTCTTTTTAGATACTGTTCTACTCCCTTGATTTAAAATCTTAGCATTCAAATTTCCGGACTCAGTCATGCTGTTAGCTGCTGAAAGCCAAAATGATAAAAAATGGGAAAATTCAACAATGTTAGAAGTTAAACAAACATGGTGCACTTCAAATATGAGAACTATTTCTGTAAATTTGAATACATAAATATAAAAGTTTGAGGCACTTACCAAAAGAGTGTATATCTACAACCTAAACATATTTCAAGGTGGGTTTTAATCTTGTCCTTCCAAAATACAGATTTTAATAAATTTCTTATGCTTGTAAAATAATATATTGAATTTGTTCTCTTCCCCAATTTAACTTAAGGTATCACAGACACGTCCTGAATAAACGGCACTTCACAGTCCCCAACTGGACATTGGGAAGCCTTCAATTTGCATAAATCTATTTATGATTGATCCCATACACTAAGGAATAACACAGGAGACTAAAATGTTAATGTCACTGTGAAGTTTAGACAAGTAAAGGATATTTTAGGACCTAGAAGAATTTGGAGCTGTTTAACTTATTGATATTTGAAATTCTGAGTGTCAAATTCCTCTGGAGATTCATACATTTGTACACCATTATCATAATATATGAACTTTCTCCACCATTACATTCCATAGGAAGTAATATAAACTAAGAAATTGAGATTAGAAAGAGGTTGACTAGAAAATTCAGCAAAGCCAAAAATAAAGACTAACATATTAGTATAGTGCCTCATTTAAGATCCTTCAGTTAGGAGTGTGTGTGTGTGTGTGTGTGTGTGTGTGTGTGTGTGTGTGAAAGAGAGAGAGAGAGAGAGAGTGAGAGAGAGAGAGAGAGAGAGATGTCACATTCAATATTGAAGATCAAATGCTAAAGTCCCAAGAGCGTAAACAATGTATTGTTTATTGATTATGATTTTACTTCCATTCCTACAGCTAATCAGCTGTATTTTGATTAATTTTAGTTAGCAAGAGTAAACACTTGAAACTGTTATATGCCTGACTCCCCAGTATGAAACCCAACAGTCCGTTTCACTTCACTTAACTCTACTGGCTATAATCAAGACGATTTTTATCATTTTAAACATCCTCTATACATAACAAAAGTAAGCTATTCTCACATACTTATTAATCTTTCTAATGACATATATATGCCATTATTCTTCACTCTAATCCTAGAAAAAATGAGTCTCGAAATAACTTTAAAAAGTGTTAAGTAAATAATGATGGAGTGTTTATTGATCATCTTTTTTGTAAATCAAGCAATGGGAAATGGGTTAATGTTTTAAGCTGTACGCCAAACTTTCATGAAACCCACTTCCCATACTGCCAGGAATAAGGAGCCGCTCAACGCACACTGTCTAAACGGTAGTTTAGATAGTACCGTAATTGACGCTAGGAGGCGCCCTCCCGGGACTCCCGAGACTGGCAGGAATCTGCCCGGTAGTCTAGATTCGGGTCGGTTAGCACCAGCAGCGTCCGGCTCGAGCACAAATCCCGGATCCCTCAGTGGGGCAGCGGCGCGTGTCGCTCACGGCTTTCTAGCATTCCGGGCGGAGCAAAGGCCAATTCTGAGGAAAGTTTATAAAGCTGTATAAACACAGTTTATTATACCGTTGGGGTGAAAGGTACTATATAAATGTAAGATATTAAAGTACTTAATCAAATGCACCTTTTTTATATCCTCTGTCAAGCTAAATAAACAAAAATGCAAAAGAACATAATATATCATGGCTGGGATATCCATCAAAAATAGCCACAGCAATTCCATGTTTGGTAAATTCTATTTGTACAGCTTTAAATTCCAAAGATTTTTAAATGCTTGTTGGAAAGAAATGCCACCCACTCCCACGTCCTTGGTTTGCATTCAAAGTGCGACATAAATAAAAGCAGGCATCCATGCTTCCTGCAGTTAATACCAAGATGAGAAAGCAATAATTTTACAAATACTTTCTACGTATCAAAGAACACAGTAGTTGTTAAATTTTAAAAGATCCCAGAAAAGTGGAATGAGATATGTATGCACTACTTTTTTTTTCTTTCTGAGATACTGTTTCCTTCTTCAGTTCAGGCTGGCCTCGAACTCCCTATAGAGCCCAGGCTGGCCTTGAACTTGCTGCCATCATCCTGCCTCAGCCTCCTGAGCGCTGCAACCACAGGCATGTGCCACCGTCCCCAGTTTACATTGCTTAAATGAGATTATCTTTTCATTTTCCTCAGGACTAGTTAGAGCACAGTGACATTCCCCATTTTTCCTGGGGACTCTGTTGTCCAATTTGAATGGATTTACAATCAAGTTAAGGATGCCGATGAGGGCTACTGTCTCTTTTTAGAACAAAAATAACATATCTTTGGTTAATTCAGAAACTCCTTGGCACGCCCTAAGCATACGATTGGAATATTTTCCTGAGGGAAATATCGGATCTATTGCAATATACTGTGCTATTCAGAAGTGTAGAAGCAGGATTTAGCATAATTTGAAGTTGTTAGCACTATCTGCTCAAGGAAAAGTTAGTTCCTGACACCATCGTGCCTGTCATTATGAAAGCCTATTCCATTCGTGTACTAGTCACTGTGCTAAGCACTTTGCATACACTCTATCAAAACACCTTTCAGAAAGATATTGGCAGCATAGATTCCACTTCAGATTTTAAGTTAGTTGCTCAGATATTAAGTAACTTAGTTCACTACTAAGGCAAAGATGATCTGATGGTTGTGTATGGCTGCAGAACTACTCCACGGTCGATACCTAGACTACATCGATCTAGAGGACATACAATATCTAGACTCAGGTCAGAGGTAATGATGACAAATTCACCCTCGGGACTGGATTTCTGAGGTCAGTGGGAGAGCCATTATTTCCACAATTAGAGTAAGGAATCTTGTTGGGATGGGAGGAGCTTTAGCTAAAGGACTTATCTTTCACTGTCTGCAGCATAAAACATAAGATAAAATTTCAGTTGTCCACTTACACAAAGTGTACATGTGGGGTTGGAAGGAGAATTTTCTGTGGACATTGCAGAAGATGCTAAAAGGGTTCGGTGGCCACCATCACACTGCCAGTGTCGGGGTCCCTTCCAGAACTGTTGGGTTTCACCTGCAGCTTGGTGGGTGAAAGAATCAGGCTGAAGTTAGACGACTCTTCAGGCATCCCACTAAGATCTTTCTGTCTCTCACACAGGAGCTGTCCTCTGGCTTCATTGGGTTCTGTCTGTTACTCTATTCTTGTTGCCCTGTAGAAACTGGAAGATCAAATTCAAATCTCACCTTCAGAGCACAGTGAGCCTGAGAATGGCTCCCTGCATGACGTCAGAAACCGTCTTAAGTACAAGAAGAACTCTGTCCTAATGTTTGACTAAACTTGGTCCTGGAGGTCGGCCTGGTTTCAGACTTCTGTCCAGAAGTGAAGGCTCTGCCTGGTGCAGAAGAACAGAAGGAAACAGGTCCAAAGTCCCATTCATGAAGCATTTAGTTAGTGTTCCATAAGTATCGTGTTACTTTCTCAAGACCATGAAATCAAGGCGTGATCAAAATACAGTGAATGTTTAAATTTGAAGAATTTATTACAGTAAAAGACGCATTGTCCCCCCAAATACTCCTCCTCACTCTGAAACCACTTCTCCCACCATCCTTGCCACTTTCTGAAGCAGATCTGGGCAGGCGTTTTTGTGAGTGTCGTTATGAGGTGTGGTTGAAAAATACAATGAATGCTGCTGCTGTATACCATCCAATGGAAAGGCAGCTCATAAAAACTTTGTAGTATGTCTCTATTCCCCTATCCACTGTGCCTGGCACCATGTGACTTCTGAGTCTTCCCAGAGTCAAAATGACCATGAAAGGTAAATGTTTTGATTTGATTCAGAACATCAAGTTAGCCACAACAATACAACTAGAGACTGATGAAACAGGACTTCCAGAGCTGCTTCAGAAAGTGTACATGAAGTAGAGGGGCGTGTTTTGAGGGGAATTAGTGGCATGACTTTAAAAAATGTAAACACTCATTATAGTTTGATCATAATCATACACTCTAGAATAAGATCTGCCATAGAGGGTAATAAAGTTCTATTTGAATTTCTTTGGGGAAGAATTAATGTGGAAAACAGTAAACTTCTTTGGAGTATATGGCAGTAAATAAAAACAATAGGCTTCAGAATCCTATGTCCTTTCCTTTGACTGGTTTGACACAGTGGACAATAAAACCACGAGTGCTGGGAAGAATTTAAACGTAATAGAGGGTACCCCACCTTAGCAACAACCTTGCTGAGGGGTGGGGTAAGTAAAGGTATTAGATTAGAAAAGCCCTTGACCACAGAATATCTCTAAAAGGAACCTGATCTTCCAAACTTACAGAAGTATAATTGTCTGTAGGAAAGTAAGGCACAGAGCATAGAATCTCCCACACTTTTATCTGTAAACTTCCTCCCTATAAGGCAGAACTAATTGTTACTCTCACTATGTTAAGTTTTTAAGGTTAAATATCTCATTGCTATTGGAATCTTAGCACAAAAATAGACCAGAGTACTAAAACGTTATTCAATGAATATTGGATTAATAAATGAAGTACTGTTTATGTAAATGGAAGGCCATAGGAATTAGAAATCACTAGAAATAAAAATGGATTAGGGAATTACAGATCTAGGTTTCCTCCAAGACATGCTCTGTTGTAGTTGTGCCATTGGTACTTTTAGAAAACAAGAAGGGGATGTGTAGCCCTAGGCTTGAAGCATGAATATCCCACATTCTCCATATTAAGGTTTTAACCTGCCACCACATCTATCCTGATAGCCTTCTGAGATAGCCCCAGAAGTACATTTCAGGCTACAGGACTCTGACGGAAAGCATGGTCAGAATGCAGATGTGAAGATGTTGCCTAAAATGCAGTGTAACCTGAGAGAATAAAGTGAAGGGACGTGGTGTTCGTAACAGAGAGAACCAGTCTTCAAGGTTCCGATCTATGTTCTATATCTTCATGATCAGAAAGAGTAAATATGTGTCTGAGAGTGTATACTTAATAAACTAAAGTGGGGCAGAACTATTTGTCTAAGATAGTAGCTTTGCACATTATACCAGTAACACTCTGAGCTCAAAATACCTTTTTATCAGTGTTTATACCAGATGTTTGCTTTCATCATTTTCAGGCAGTAGTGAGCAAGGATCAATTGGATTATATACTTTTGAAAATCTACCATTAGTCACATCTATTTATGGATAGTTGGTATTTTTTAGGTCCCTGACAAAACCATCTCTCTCACACACTTTTTAAAGCCAGATCACATTTAATTTAAGCTCTACTGCTTTTTACCACAGGCATTCATTATCTTTTTGTCATATAGAATGTTAACTTGGACAAGGAGTTGGGACATTTTTTCCTGTATTCCAATGGTTTATTATTAGGATTATTTATACTACTAGAAACTTATAATAACAATTATTTTTAAAGGATAGATGGAAGTGTAATCTGAAAAGTAAGAAAACAAGTGCATTATTTGGATGAAGTGATAAGTGGTCCCACAGCAACAAATGTATTTCTAGAACATTGCATACGATGTGACCCTGGTGACCCTTCCATCAGCAGGGAATTCTACTTTGAGTTTCTTTCCTAGGAGGAAAATGAACCATTCTGAACCTTTGTTCTCCCTTTCCCATCCAACAGCGTTATTTTCAAACAGGCAGCCATGCTTAGAAATTGAGGAGGTTGGTGACTACGAAAACTTCCTACTATAAACCTATGACCGCAGTCCTCTGACACAATTTAAGTCAGCCAGCCATTGCTTTGGAACTGTTATTGTTTTACTTCTCTTAATTAACATTGATTGGATGTTTTCCATATGACAAATAGCTCTCATGTTTCTACGACAACAAACACACAAATAGTCGAAGGCACAGAAGACATGGAAAGATAATCTCCTTCATGGGAATTTCTACACAAATTCAGGAAAATAAAACTCAATTTCTGAATACAAAATGATATATATCCTTATTAAAACAGAAGCATACTTAAAACTGAGACTTATAAAAGCAGGGAGGCAATATTCTTAGAGGCAAAGACTAAAGAAACTGGGTATACCGAATTGCTACATCCAATTAGTATAGCTCACCTAGAACTGCAAACTGTCTTAGTCCCTTTCCCATCACTGGCACAAAATACCTGATGCCCACAAATTTAAGGAGAAGAGATTTATCGTGGCTCATGGTTTCATTCTGTGGTTGGCCGGCTCCAAGGTAGAAATAGCACAGTGGGCGGGAATGGCAGAGGTGAGCTCTTCACCACTGCAGCCAGGAAAGAGAAAGAGAAGGGAGGTCCAGGGATGAGGATGGCCCCTTCCGGGCCATGCACCCAGTGACCCACAGCAGGTCAGCTAGAAGGTCTCCATCATTTAATTCCATATGCAGGAGAATTCAGGGGCATGTTTCAGAATGAAACAATACTACAAATGTTAACTCTTCCTGAAGAGTGTATTGTCAACGTTTCTCTGTGTTGCTGCCTTTCATTCCCCTTATTAAAAAGCTTCCGCACTGGAAACCTGGACCTTCTACAATGATAAACCACATTTGAGGCTATCACTAATGGCATTCAGATTACCAATTCGACGGGATATTTTTGCCATCATCTCCCGAGAATATGCTGCATTTGGGACTGCTGATGACTCCGTTGAAAAGATTCTCCCCTTTCTCTGTCGCTCCTTCTCATGAAGTTCTTTCCTCCCAGTCTATGTTTTCCTTATAGACACTTTTAATGCTGCTTGCCTTTAAATGCTTCACTCATGTGTGTATTGTATAAATATATGGCTTCAGCTATCACCTGTATCCACATGCTTCTCTGACACTTCATTACCATTATAAGAAATGAGTGAATTCTTCAAACTGAAATGAAAAGACCTGAATTAATAATGTAAAAATATCTGAACTCACTAACAGAGGTAAGTATGTAGTTCAAGTCACACTGATCTAATACTATAATGATAAGGCATAAGTCACTTTCAACTCCAGTGTGACAGTTTTTTTAAAATTATGTATTAAAATACACATACAATAATTTGGTGTTGGGATATGCAATATTAAAAAGCTATAAACCGCAAACCACTGTGGTCGGGCAGAATCCACACATGACCACAGAACCAGGCCCTGGTGGATGAAGAAAGGACTGCACGGTGGCCCGTGACCAGCTCGTTGCTGGTGGGCTTGGTGGCCTGGCCACCCACATCCGCCAACGCTGAGCCAGACTTGCATTTGGTTTCCCACGCATGCCCCTGTGTTTAGCAGCACAAGTCATAATAGCTAAGTCTTGGAAGTGGCCTGTATGCCCATCAACAGATGAATGGACAATGAAAATGTAGTATTTATACACAATGGTGGACTACTCTGCCATAAACAACAAATTTGAGTCATTTATAAGAAAATGTGTATACCTTGAGTTCATAATTTTAAGTGAAATAAATCAAACACAAAACTTCATATTGCATGGTTGCTCTAATATCAGAGACCCCAAATATAAATAAAGAGCAAAATAAAAGATAGATTAAGAGACTAGGGAGATAGATCTTTTGCAAATGAAAAGGAGACCAATAGATAGGAGGAAGAACAAGAAGGGAGAAAGAAAGAGGATGAAAAAGGAATTCAGATGTGTTACGTACATGTAGCAACTCCTCACAAGGGATGTAATCATTGTACTGCACACATGTACTCATAAATATATATATATATATATATATATATATATATATATATATATATATATAAATTGTGACATCAATAACCTAAAACATAAAGGACAGCAAGAGTTAAATATATAAAATATTTGTATGATTTTTAATTTAAGCTGTTGTCAACATAAAATAGATAGTGCAGTGTATTTTATGTAAGGCTAATGGTAACCACAAAAGAAAAGTCTGTAGTAGATACCCAAAAGATTAAAAAAAAAAAAAGAATCAAAACATACCTCTACAAAGAATCATCAAATAGCAAATAGAAACAGAAAAAAACAAACTTCAAAGCATAATATGATAACAATGGGAAATCCTTATTTATCAATAATCATTTTAAATGTAAATATATTTTTTCAGAGACATCAGGAAGTTGAATACACTTTTAAAAACTATGATCTACTGTCAAAAAGAAACTCACTTTACATTTAAGGACACATTGGGCTTCAAGCAAAGGGTGGGAGAAGATACTGCGTCTGTGTGGCAACCAAGATGGGCAGCAGTAACCACACTATCTCAAACGAAGTGGACTGTGAGCCAATAGTGTATCCTAGATACCCAGAGCAATGCTGAACAAGGAAAGTGCTTTCAGTAAACTTTTATTAAATCAGCAAATAAACAAATGAGTAAATGAAAATAAGGTCTGTGATTTGTTGTTTTATTTCTAGACCTAGCACTCTTTGACACACACATACGGTAGCTTCTGATTTCTTCACTGGTATTTCTGTTTTATCCGCTGATGGATTTGAAATCTCCATAGCAACGCTGATGAATATTAAGGTTTGGTAAACATTTGTTATGTGCATGGGAAAACAAAGAGTGAGTTAATGACACACATAAAATACCTCATGAAAAATATAATAGTTACAATCGTTGACTAAGGCATATGCAATATAAAAAGATACGAATTGTGCCATAAAAACAAAATTGAGTAGTAAAATGTGGTTATTTTATGTGATCAAAGTTAACTCATTGTCATCTTAAACTAGCCATTATAACAGTAAGACATTTTAGGCAAACCTGAACATAAGGGCAAAGACAAAGTCTAATTAGAAACACAAAACATGAAACTAAGGAATCAAAGCATACCTCTGGAGACAATATCTCAATCACAAGGAAAGACAGCAAGAGAGGAATAAAAGAAAAACTTCAAAACAACCAGAAAACAATCAAGAAAGTGCCAATAGTAAGTCTTTACCTGTGAGTACTTTGAATGTTATTGGATTCATCTATTGAATCAAAGGAGTAGATAAACAGATTAAAAAATAGTAAAGAAGATACAGGTATAGGATGTCTACAAAAGACTCACACTTAAGCTGAAAGTGAACTTTTATGCAAACAGCAAAATAAAACAAGTGCAGCTTTACTCTCATGATGTACAGTTATAGATAAAGACTTAAAACAAGGTGAATAATATATATATGTATAAAACAATAAAGGATTCAATTTATCACAGCACCTAAATATATAAACCAAATGACAATAGTTTAGAAGGAGATATATGCTACAGTACAGTAAGAGTATGGAACTTTAGTACTCCACCTGTAACAATGGATATATCATCCAGACCAAAACAAACAAACAAACAAAAATACCCATAAAAAACAGTAGGGAGAGGTTGGGGATTTAGCTCAGTGGTAGAGTGCAAGGTCCTGATTTCAATCCCCAGGACCAAAAATCCAAAAAAAAAACAAAACAAACAAGCAAACAAACAAAAAGACCCACAGGGAAACACTGGACTTGTACTACATTTTAGACAAATGAACCTAAAAAATACTTCTCTAAACAGCAGCAGGATATGCATTCTTCCCAAGAATATGTGGAAGATTTATCAGTGTATGTCATATGTTAGACCATAAAATAAATCTTTAAACTTACGAAGACCAACATTATATCAAGTATCTTTTCTGACCTCAATGATATGAAACTAGAAATAAAAGGTACGATGTATTTCACAAAATTCACATATATGTAGAAATTCAACAACACATTTCAGAAGAACTAATAGGTTGAAACCATATCTTCAGACAAATGAAGATGGAAATGCAATACACCAAAATTTATGGTATACAGCAAAAGTAGTTTTTAGAAGAAGGTTTATAATACAGCCTGCATCAAAAGAAGAAATAGCTCAAATAACCTTTCTTTATACAACAAGGAACTAGGAAAAGAAAAACAGACTGAGCCCAATTTTAGTAAGAAACAAACACAACAAAAAAGATAGAACATACATAATTAAAATAGAGACTAGAAAAACAACAGAAAGGTCAATGAAATTAAGAGGGTTTTTTCTATACATACAATACAAGTATACAAATAAAATGAAAAAGGATACATCACAACCAATGATACAGAAGTAAATCATGACCACTATAAAAAAATCACACACTATTAAATTCTAAAATCTAAGAGAAATAGATAAATCACTAGACACACATAAACTACAAAGATTGAGTTATGAAGAAGTAAGAAGTCTGAACATATCTGTAACTAATACAAAGATTAAGTCAGTAATAAAGATTTTCCCATTAAGGAAAAGCTCAGGATCTGATGGCCTATGGTAGAATTCTACCAAACACTTAAGATCTAATATCAGTATTTTAAGAACTCTTCAATAAAAATTAAAGAGGAAGGAATACTTCTAAATTCATTTTATAAGAGGAGCATTACCCTAATACCAAAGCCAGACAAGGAGACTACAAGGAAATAAAATTAAAAGCAGTATTTTCAATAACCATAGACACAAAAGTTCTCATTTGAATAGTAGCAAGTGAAATTCAACAGCATACTAAAAAGATCATACACCATGATCAAGTGAGATTCATCCCTGAGATTCAAGGATATTTCAACATATACAAATCAATAAATATAACGCACCGTATTCTTTAAAATGAAGGTTTAAAAAATATATGGTCCTCTTAATAGACACAGAAAAGGCTTTCACTGATTATTATCCTTTGAAGATAAACACACTGACTTATTAGGCACAGGAGGCGGATATCGCAACACAGTAAGGCCATCTATCATAAATCAACAGATAACACTATAATTAAAGGTGAAAGTTTGAAACCTTTGCCCCTAAGAGTCCACGTAAAAATTCACATTCTGTACAATTTAGCATTGGAACTTTTCCGCAAGGTCAATTAGGCAAGATAAAAATCGTTCAAAGCCTCTGAATCTTTTTAATCAGAATCAAAATGAAAAAAGTTAAATTGTCTGTTTTCAGATAGCCATACCCTATAAATAGGAAACCCTATCAGAACAACTGTTAGAACTAATTTCGAAAACTCACTGAAGTTTCAGGATACAGCAACATACAAAAATCGGCGGCGTTCCCATACAGCAGGGTGGCGAAAGTGTGGCAGGCGCGCTGCAGCAGGCATACAGAGCCCTCTCTGTTGGCACATGAACTGAGTTGCCCCAGGAGCGGAGCTTTGGATAGCAGTTGTTTTTTCTAAACTAAAACCTCAGTATTCAAGTTTGATTGCAGTGCCGAGACTTTGCAATAAATAAGTGGGCTTTGGGTTGTAGTTTAGGCCTTCGGTTTCTAAAATGTTCACCATCACTGCCAGAAAGTAATAATGAACCATCGATAAATGAAATCAAGGAAATAATTATATTTACCAGAGCTACAAAAGATTAAAATACTTCAGAATAAATTTAAATAAGAACACAAAAGCCCTATATGATGAAAAGAATAAACATTGAGGAAAGAAACTGAAAAAGAAAAAAATAGAAAGATAATTCATGTTCATGGAAGAACTATATTGCTAAAATGTCATACTTCCCAAAGTTAGATTCATTGCAACCTGTCAAAAGTCCAATGACATCTTTAAGAGAAATAGAAAAAAAATCATCCAAATATTCATGTGGAACCACAAAGGATTCCAAATAGCTAAAGCATTTTTCAGCAAAAATAATAAGGCCAAAGGCCTTGAAAGGATGTTACGAGGCCGTCAAGTAGAAGTAAAGGCCCATTCTAATCAACTAAAACCTGTTATTTTGGCTCATAATCATGAAGTCTATAATTTGGATATAAATAAAAAATAAAGTAAAAATTAACCCTAATTTGTACTCGTTTCTGTAACAATTATCAAAGTGCTCATTCTACTGATGACGAAACATTCTTGAATAGAAATTTTATAACAATGAATTCTAAGCTCATCTCTGACTTCTGAGAGTCCTTTCTGTTCACAATCCTACCAATTAATTCTACTATTTTTCCCTCCTGTGAAGCAAATTCTCCTGGTCATCTCTCCTTACATTTTATTTTCTTCCCCTGGATGATTCTTTCTTCTTTCCAATAATGCCAGCAGTTATAATATCAGTAATACCCGGTAGGAAACAAATGACACACTGGAACTACATAGTTTACAGGCCATTTTCAAAGATATGGGAGACTTGGGTGAGGGTCAGGGGAAATGTAATGCTGCAATGTCCCAGGGTTACGGAGATCAAAGCGTCACCTTAGTCCTGGAAGAGACAAGGTGCAGGAAGACCAACAACGTGGAGAATACTCTGTGGGGAGGGTCACCTGAGAATTCATTCCAACTTTCAGACCTCTTGTTGGTGCTTCCCACTGACAAAATCCAACCGGAAGCCCTGAACAAGGAAGTCTGCTGGGGAAGGCTATTTAAGGTCATTTTCCCAAGATAAAGAATGGGAAAGAGGAGAGTGAAGATGGATCTTAAGTGGGAAACACCATCATTGGGTAATTGCAATCTCTAAGCCAATTAAGTACTTTACCCACATGGTTCTCAGCTCAATCAAAATACTCAGGTCAGGGAGGCAGAATTAGTATGCTGAAGAAAGTACAGCTTTCGGTTTCTATTGCAAAAAACATAATATATGAGATCTTATTCTCATTCCAGGTAAATTCCTGGGAGAATTTTGTAAATTTTCTAGGTTAAAAGTTAATTGTGACTATGTTCATAAATTTGTCAGACAGCCTAGCTAACAGGGCATGAGAATCTTTATTAAATAAACCTTATTCTTTGCATCACAAACACAAAGGCAGTGAGATTCTGAAACAGAATGACAGCTCCCTCTGTTGCCTTGCTCCTTCCAACCTCGCTCTGTCCCTGTTCCCACTCCAGGTCACCGTTTGGCATACTAATGCCAAGCCTGACTTTACCCGAAGTGCCTGCCCCGCGTGCTGTCATACACAGTGTCAGTGGGAGCCCAGCCAGTGGAATTAAATGAAATGGTTTTCTGTCAGACTGAATACTAATTATGTCTTCATGCCAAAGCTAGGTCTGCATAATTACATCATTTGCAAGGAGGTTGGAAGATGAAGCGCAAATGGAGTTGCTCTGATATTTATGGGTGTAAACAGAGCGGTGCTGTGCTTTCCATCTACCTGCCTGTGTTGGGTTTTTAGTTTCAGAGATTTGGCTTTGAAACACCAATGTTTCTGGATGACATTGTGAATTAAGGAAACCTCTCATTGTCTTGATCTATTTTCTTACATTTTAAGGCTTCAAACCCACAACTTGATTCCCTAGGGCAGGCTTTGGACACTCATGTTTTGTATTGTCAGGGGACAGAAATTCCCTCCAGGTCATTCATATATGCCCAGAATGATTATCTGGTGTTCTAGGCAAAAGGGCTTTTACTGTGAACAGTGTCTCACTTTGCACATGAATTATATGCTCACCTATAGCCCATCAGGTTGTGTACCGGTCCATTGTTTAACTGTCTGCATGTCAATGTCAACAGCTCATCGGAAATAATAATCACTTTCAGCCTCCAAATGAGGCTTACTTATCTTGCAACTGTGCTCAATTAGCTAAGTGACTGATAAGTCCATGTTATGATAACAATGGGAGAATCCCTCTCAGGCTCTCTTTTGCCTGCCGGTTGGCATTTTAACAATGTCTTCCTATAAGGGTAACTTGATTCATGGAAATAAAAAGCCCAGGAAGAGAATAATGCTAGGGAGGTTTATTGGGAAAAACGTCTGGTGTCTGTGCAGTTCAACATCTGCATAACAGAGTCCTCTGGAGTTGAAGGCATCTTGACAGGTATGTGAGGCACTGAAAGATTAGCACATGGATCTTCTGCCCCAGCATCTCATAATTATACAGAATCACGGGAAGGGAAGTGTCAGGCTGGTTGTCAGATGTCATTTTAGGTCAATATGCATTAATAACTAGGTTATGATCTTGGCAAACCATTTACCATACTGGACATTGAGTGATGGGAATATAATAGACATTCGTAGGTGTACACAGACTCCAAAATGATTGCCTCTTCATAGGATATAATATACTCATACTGAAATAATAATTTTAAACTCTGGAAATATATAGTTATTCAGCAGTTTTTCTTATTTCTATTAAAAAAAAAGGCTAACATCCCTGAACATTAGAGAGTGTTCTACTGATGTTTTTTGTTGTTTTATTTTTTAGAGTGGCAGTAAGAAGTTAGGAACTCAAGACACTAGTGATTCTTTTAAGCTTCAATATTTGGCTTACAATTACAGAGTCCTTTTTCTAAATGTGTGACGCATACTGCTTAATGTCCCGTTTGGCCCATATCTATGTTTAACTGAGTGGAAGTTTATGGTCTTTTCCATTCCGTGCAGTATAAGCAAGCAAAAGGCATAGAAAGACAAGCATCAGCAAGGTTCAAAGCTGTGAAATACACAGTTGGGGACACAGACACCAGCCTCCAGACCAGGACACAGGCCAGCTCAGTGGCAACACACCAGCATAGTGACTCTTCTGTCAAAAAGTTTCTCCTTGCATTTGATTTTACCAAATAGCTACAGGGACCCAACCCCTCCAGGAGTTGAAAAGACTCTAAGCATTTTAAATTCATGTTCAGAGGTTGAGCTGTGTGAGTCTTGGGTTTCAACTGCCCAAGACTAACATAGCTCTAACCCATCATGAGAGTGAGCTGTGGAGGGATTTTGATTACACCAGTCAGTATTTCTCTTATACTCGATTCAGTATAATGTGTTTTTTTTAGACTTCAGAGTCTCTACCCCATTAGGTTCTCTACATTTCCTGACAAATAAGTCAGTCTGAACAGAACCAACAAGTGCAGGGAACTGTCTATGGAGATGGTATACCTAGTTGTGTTTGATTCTGAAGCACAAGACACAAGGGTTTTTTCAAGAACTACAGTAACATCCAGAGAGGGTTGGCAAACAAATAGGAAGCCAGGTAACATGAGAAATTCCTCACTATCAAAACTACTGAAAACATAGCTCCTGGCTTTGAATATTTCAGCTACAATAAATAGGGAAAATAAAAGGTTCCACATAAGAAAAACTCTTTTCTGATCCTTTGTACTGTCTAATTGTTTGTTCATGTCTATGACTTGAACTCTCTGTGAAAATATGTTTCTCTACTACCTTCCTCCAAAAGTAATTTACAATGGTATTTAAATACGAATGAAACATTGGAAAGTTTTATGAATTACATACACAGCCAAGAATATAATGGAGATAATAGGTTTCTTATTGTTTAGATTTGGGTAAGTTATTTGGCTCCATGAGCACACGTTGGGGTGTTGCAGAAGGAAATTTCATGGAGAAGATTGTCATCGAATCTTAGAAATAAGAGTGAGTTAAACCAGAACCAAATACATCTTACCCAAATGCAGAAAGTGCAGAAACACCCTGGATATAACTCCGAAATATGGTAATCAATACTGATTTTTATTTTTTATTGGCTTCCTTTTTAGTCATTGCCTCCTGTAACAGACAGATACCTGGGGGAAACCAACTGTGATAAACTTTAAACTGATTTGAAGTCTAACTCAGTTCGGCTGCTCTTTACTATTCTGAGCTATCCTGCCTTTAGAAGGACTCGGGCAGAAACTATTCCTTTTGAATCATCAGACTCCCAGCTACTGCAGCAAGCTGTTTTCCAGTGTATGTTCTTTTGTACACAGTGGTTAAGAAACTGTGCTTTAAAGCTAAGTAGAGTGGTTGTAAATGCTGTGTCACAACACAAGAGCATTTGCTTTTTGGTAAGTCACTTAAATGATCTGAGTCTGTTTCATTAGTTTTAAAAGGGGAAATATGTCTACCAAACCAGGTCATTGCTAACAACAAGAAAGAGTGAGAGAAATTATGTAAATTAAAGACAGTTAATAAGCATGATGCTTGGTACATAATACACCTTCAATAAATTTCCCCTTAGTCTTCTCATCCCCAGATAGTTGACATTTTCCTTATGTCTTAGATTTATTATTATTATACCACAAATCGTTAGGCTCATTATAATCCTAAATTCTAGAGTACATTGAATATTTTATAAAGGAGACAGATATTGGTAGCAGTCCGTTTCAGCCATAGGTGATTTAATGCTTCTTTTTAAAAACCAATATTGTAATGTTCTCTTTACTACACTCAAAGTATATTAATAGAAATTTAGAATACCTGCAAAAATAATTTCGAAAAATAAATACAATATCCCCAGTGAAACATAAATGAGACTTTTAAAAAAAGTAACATACAAGAATACAAAGTGTAATTCAATACAAAGTATGACTGAAATCTACCATGAAGGTTTAAATTTTGAAACAACTTATTACAATAAAGGAACATCATCGTTAACCCCCCTCCAGCGTGAGCACACTTTTCTTGTCTTTCTTGCCAGTTTCTGAGCAGCTCTGAAGTCCTCTTGTGAGCGTCTTTCGCTGCGCCGGTGGCTGCCTGACGTCCTGAATCAATTCAAAACATTCACGTTTTCTTCTCATTTTGACTTTGGGAAGAGCCGGAAGTTGCACGGTGCCAAATCCCGTAAATGAAGTGTGCGAGGACACACGCAGTGTCGGCGCAGACCGCCTTCCGGCTGGGTGGCGCTCGCCAGCGCGCTCACTGTATGTTTGGTCACACCTTATACAGACGGCCATGAAAGAGGATCTCTGGAGCAGCTTCAGACGCGGCAGGAGAGATGGGGTGACGGAGCCAAAAGTGAGGGGAGTGTTCTGAGAGCAATTGATAGGAGTATATCTTTTCCTGTGAGAATTATTTTTAAAATGTAAACATTCACCATAAATTTCGATCACCCTTCCCATGTAAACACTTGTGTAAGACTACACTGCTGGATGGAATAAAGAATAGATGTGATTACACATGTAAATAAAACCTCTTTTTAGGTACCAAACTCAAATGCAGGCTAATAAAAAGAATGAATGCATAGATACCAATGACATAATACTCAGAAATTATAAACGGCTGCTGGTAAATTTCTGAACAAAAACCAAAGTACTTTTCTTCATTTTGCACACAATAGTTTATTCTTTGAAAATTCAGCATCTCACGAATATCTGGCAAATATATCTGGAGACTTTTGTTGCATGAAATTAGATGTTAAGGTTAGACGACTGTGAGCAATTTTCACCACTAATAATAATCTCGAGGACACTTGAAGGTCTTAAGTGATGTCAAACGATGCTTTAGAGTTCTGATGGGGCTTAGGATGGTTGGCGTACTCACTATACTAAAAACATTGGAACAATAAAAACACCCACAAATTCCCAAATACTTTCATTGAGAAGTACTGTTGCACGGGTTTCAGATACACTTAAGTCCTTATTCTTTATTTGAGCCATTTGGTGGGGGGAGCAACTACTGAATCATTTTAGTAGGACCTACCTGGTGCTTGTGGATTGGGAAAGAGGCCACTTTTTTTTTTTTTTTTCCTCCACTGCCAATACCTCACAGCAGCTCCTCTAAGGCAGCTGCCGTTACTCTAACTCATCACTAACAGCTATACATTTCTGGTGTGAATTTATCCTCGTGTACCCAGCCTTTCTCTGATTGATGGGATTTTGCCATTTTATTTTCCTCTTTCTCTTTTTTCTTTGCTACTGAGTACAGTTTGTCTTTGTATAAATATCACTATAGAGTATAATATTTACTTCAATACAATTGCATAAATATCCAGCAAAGGAATTGCTAAGCCAAGTGATACAATTTAACAGACACTGCTGGATTCCTTTTAGAGAATTCTGCAAGAGCTCTCCCACAATTATATTAACAGTAGAAGGCAGGAGGAGTCCTTTCCCCTGAACTCTGCCCACCAAAAGGTATTATCATCCATTTGAATGTTTGCTGATCTGGTACTCACCGTTACTTTAAATCACATTTCCTTGCTGATGGCTGAATTTGAGCATTTCTCATATGTTTATTATGCATTCGGATTTGCTCTTTCACAAAATGTATAGTAACACCAGTTACTTATTTTTTTCTATTGGGCTATTTGTCACTTTTAGCAATTGTTAAAGACCTGAATATTATCAGTAGAAAATCTTTGTCGTCTTGGTGGGAAATACTTGTTGTATATAACACTTGTCTCTTTGGTTGTGTTTGCTTTTTTTTTTTTTTACAGTATCTTTTGCCAGAAAAAAATATTAGTTTTACATAGGAAAATATATCATTTTCCCTTTTATTGCTTCAGGTGTCTTGTTTTGGTGGAGTTTTCCCCCAAAACAAGGTTGTTCTTGTAGTTTTTTAGATTGTCTTCTAAGATTCATAAATGTACATTTGTAATCACTCGAAAATTTGTTTCATGTAAAGAAAGACATTTCGTGCTCAAAAAATTTTTTTTTCATGATAAAAATAAATCTGGCTTATTTACAAAAATATATAAAGGAAGATAAATGTCACTACACTTTCCATTCAATTGAACCATTATTAGTATTTTGATATATAACAAAAGATAAACATACGCAGCTGCTCAAAACACAGAAACTTTAGAAACTGTTGTAACTTACATACAATGTAATGTCTTGTTTAAATTTAACTTGTGCAAGTATCATAAGACAATTGTGGCAACACAGAAAATTAAAATGGCAAACAATTTCGTCCATTCAAATCCAGCCCTCCAGGGATGGGAGCTATTGTTGTTTCTGTGTTGATGCTGTTGTTCTTATTTCATCGAAGGTAACTCTCTGTTCTGTTTGCATGCTTTTTTTTCTTTATCTGTGTATTTCTAAAACTTGACAGCATGTGCCTAATCTTAGGAGTTATTTTGCTGAGATTGCCTAGTCCCCTTGACTCATTGTTCCCTCATCTCAGAATTTAGGATAAGTCAGCCAGACCCTTGATTACTGATTTCAACATAATTATGATTCGATATGGTTGCTTTGGACTCTTCATATATATGTATGAAGGATGTCCTCATACAATTGTGTAGTTATTTTCAGAATTTTATCAATTCTATTATATAATTCATATGGTTACTTTTTCAATACCTAAATTCCTACTTCGATAAGTGTAATTCTGATACCATGTTTATAAATTTCTTTCAATTCTTATAACTTCACCTCAGTCATCTTTCTTTTCATTTTATTCTGTAGTTTTCCATAATGTTCTATTTACTTTATTGGTTAGTTTAGTTGTTTTTGTTTGAAAAGGGCCAATGGTGAGGTATTTCTTATTGCCTTATGCGTTATTGGCCATCCCATACATTCTTTTGTACAATTTTGTGTCAAATATGTCACATTCACTGTTTTTTCTTCTTATAAATATGAAATATGCCATTTCGCATATATATATGACATTTCATATATATATGACACTTGCGTCACGTATTCGACTTGTATAATAGCTGATTTCAGATATACAGACTAATGATAAATTGCTCCTTGCAGATAGCAAAGTCTGCCTAGTTTCATCTCGTGTTAGTCCACTGAACCAAGAAGAGAACCTCTTCGATATTCACTGTATGGTGGCGTCCAAGAACTCAAAGAAAGAGATGGAGTGTCAAGCAGAACCACTGCCCACCGTGTGCTCTGGGAGCTCTCGCTCTGTAACCCGGAAGAGCTCTCTCCCAGGGAAGGAGGCTCTCCGTACAGCCCGCTTCTAACATGGCTCCTTTCCGGGAGGTCAGATGCCCTCTTGGGCAGGAAGAGATGCTTGAGGCACAAGGACGTAGGAGAGGTGGAGAGAGTCCGCTTTCTGATTCTGCAGTTCCGTACGTTCTAAATCAGGCATCCCAGTGCCTGTCCCACACTCTCCGCACAGCCCTTGTCATTTGAAGGCAAGGACAGGAAAGTGGAAGGAGCGCGACGTACTCAGCATCCTCCTTTCCAGTGTTGAGGCTGCTGTTTCTCACATCACAGCACAAATGAATCTTCAGCTGTATTTTTTCGGTTCAGTTCTGATTATCTTGAAGTCACTCATACGTCTTTTTGGAGTGTGGCCACAACTCTGCTGTCGTTCTGAGTCACTGCTAGTGGGGGGAAGATCATTTTCCTCCTCTCTATATTTGGTTGTGAGAGCTACTTCAGAGAGTCCCACTCAAGGCAAATGTCATTTTCATCCCAATTTCTTTACAAGTGATGAACTTTTTATGCTTCTCATTTTAGGACTAGAGAGAAAAAGTTGAAGCAGATGAAAGGTGAATTCGCTGTATTGAAAGTCATATCCTGTGGAGCAGCTTTTTTATCTAGCAGTAAGGGTGGAAACCAGGCAGGGCCTCACGCTGAACTACAGCCCTCCCCCACCCCCACCTTTTTAGACAGGGTCTTGCTAACTCACTGAATTGCTGAGGCTGGGCTGGAGCTTGCCACCCTCCTGCCTCAGCCTCTGGAGTGCTGAGATTACAGGGCTATGCCACCAGGCCCAACTCAAGATATAGGCTGAGAACAGGCATGTGCCACCACACCCAGCTCTGGAGTAGCGTTTATGTGTATTTCCTAGCTGGCACCTAAAACTACCATCTGGCTATTACTCATGCATCTCTGAAGTCACTGGTGTGCGAGGCATTTGTGTCTAGCATTGGAGATGAACAAGCAAATCACATAGTACTTTCTCTCACAGAATTGACAATAAACTAGGGAAGATGATTAAAAATACCAACATAAACACACACTGCATGTGTATATACACACAGAGAGAAAACCAGCTTCAATCAAAATCATAATCTTCCGATTTGGTGAAAAACAGATAGCAAAGAGAGCAACTTAGTATGCGGTCTCTGCAGCCTCTCCTGTATCCCCAGGGCTTCCTCCTGTCTCCGGGAGTAAGAATCCTTGTAGCAAAGCCCCTTGTTTCACTTTTGCTCTCCAAGTTGTTTGGCAAAGGAGGACAGAGACAGCTCCCGTGGCAGTGGTCTCTCCCTTCTGCCCACATCCTTCCTGTATGGGACACGATGCACCTAGGGCAACCTCTCTATGGGCCCCTCAATCTAGGCCTCTGTTGACCCTAAACTTCCCTCGCCTGAAACAGAGGGGGCAACGGCTTCCGCCATCCGGATAGATATCTGTGTCCTCTCCAAAGATCTGTGCATCTGACAGGAACCATCTCACACGTAAGGGGTTTGCCACGCACTCCTGCCTTCTTTCATCACATACAGATTTAAAGTTACTGCTCAACACTTTTAACACCTCAATTTACCTTGGAATTTGTCTGCTCAGTGATGGCACACATGTAGCGATTCTGTGTGCACATACACTCTTTGTTGGCATTATAGATTAGACTGAGTGACGCCCAGACTCGAATGGGAAGGGACTGGACCATGGGGGCGCTGGGGTTGAATGCCATGTCAGGAGGTGGGGCTGGCAGGGAGAAGAGGCTGCTGGGGGTGTGAGCCAGAGAGTACATTTCCCCGCCCCGGGGGATTCCTCCCTCCTCTCTCTTCCCCAGCTACCCTGATGTGAGCAGCTCCTCTCCACCAGCCCCTCCCACCATGCTGGTCAGTCTGCCAACTAATTTTCCTCTCTCACATCTGGCCAGGAAAGGAAACTGAGCGACTTCCCGTAGGATTTCCTCCCAGTGAAACTGAGTGCTGCGGAGCAGACCACAGCGAATGTTCCGGCCGTCTCTGCACTCTGCTGCACATCCAGCAAGAGACAGCTCACTGCTGCATACCCCACAGTGTAGCCCTGTGGAAGGCTCACCGCTGAGCAGCTTTCCCTGGTTCCCATTAGCCAGCGGGACCTGCCTTCCCTAACGCTAAGCCACCCACCAAGGGCAGGCCGCGTGTACTGACTAATCTACAGGATTAGGAGTGGGGGAGAGAGAAGAAGAAGAGGAAGAGGAAGAAGCAGCAGAAGAAAAAGAAGGAGGGAGAGGAGGAGGAGGAGGAGGAGGAGGAAAACCATTGGCTCAGCTGTGATCATGCCGCCGGTGTTCAACATCATATACTACTTGTATTGCAAGACATCCCTCATTTATCAAGTTAACATTTATTAGAAGTGTTCACTCATCTTGCAGAACATTCAAAGAACAGTTACATGCAATCCAAGGTATTACTGTATATGGAAGTAAAGTGCACGACATTTGGTCTCAGATGAGACAACCCCGAAGGGTTGTCCCCAGCTTCAGAGGTCCCTGGGGGATTGGGTAGAGCGAGTTTTCCCTTTCTCACTTCCTTTCAGGGGCGTTCACATATGAAAGTTCCAATGTTCTTCATGGAATTCGTTTCCTCCAGGTCCTTTCTCAAAAAACTTGACCTGAGACAGTAAGTGTCAAAATTGCAATGTTTATTCTAGTAACAACCTTACTGAAGGGTAGTTCACAGGCAGTGCAGTTGATGCTTTTAAAGTGTACAACTCAGTGACTTTTTAAATCACGTGTAAAAACCTGTGCATCCATTAGTACTGTTTTCAGAATGCTTTCTGCACCCCTGAAAGGCCCACTTCTTTCACTTAGTACATCATTTTAAAGAATCATCCACATTGTACCATTCCTTTTTATTGGTGAAATATTCTGTGCAGTAGATACCTACATTATTTTACCCATTCAACAGTTGATGGACAATTGTTTCTACTCTTTCACTATTAGGAATAATGCTGCTCTGAGCATTCAAATATTTACTTTTTGTGAACATATGAATCCCATTCTCCAGAGTACATAATAGAAAGAGAATTGCTGGATCATAGAGTAAAGAAGGTTCAACATTTGGAAGAGCTGCCAAACTCTTCCCAAAGAAGATAGATCTCATATTTCCATCAGTGATGCATAAAATATCTAATTGCTCCTCATCTTCATGTTTACTGCAGCCATCTTACTGGGAATGAACTATCGTCTCATGCTCCTGATCCTCATTCCATAAGTGCTGTTGAGTTGATCACCTTTTTGTGTACTTCTTTGAGTTTCAGTTTGAATCCTTTGTCTACTTCTAATTGGCTCGTGTTTGTGTTATTGTTTGCATATATATTCTAGGTGTAAGTCGAACATCTTGTTTGCAAATATTTTCTCCTAATTGGTGCCTATCTTATTTTCTTGATCATATAAGTTTTAATTTTTCATGAGGAACAATT
The DNA here is from genome assembly GCA_004026905.1 of Hystrix cristata. Taxonomy (NCBI): domain Eukaryota; kingdom Metazoa; phylum Chordata; class Mammalia; order Rodentia; family Hystricidae; genus Hystrix; species Hystrix cristata. Next base: position 9,779 of record PVJO010003355.1, on the reverse strand, counting down.
TATTTTTATAATGTTGGTGTCATACCTAAAAAAAAAAACTGTCTGATCCAAAGTCATAAATATTTGCTTTTGTGTTTTCTTCTAAGAGTTTCTTAGTTTTAGCTCTTACCTTTGTGTCTTTTATCCTTCTGAGTTTTTTTTTTTAGTATATGGTGTGAGGTAAGGATCCATTCTTTTGCATGTGGCTATCCACTTTTTTTTTGCATGTGGCTACTTTATAGGAAGATTTGTCATATTTGAGGGTTTTGGGTAACACCATTTGACCCCCTTCCTTAGGGTGACTTTGCCTCTGTGATTTGACCTCCAGCACAGAAATGCTTCAGAGCTCATTTGATGCTCAAAAAGTCTGTTCTGGACGAGCTCTTAGAAGATGGGAGACAGGAGCAGGCTGATATTATGGACCAATTGACTAGAAAAGATCTCCAGACAGATGCTGCTCTCAAATTTTAGAGAACCACTCTCCTTTTTATGCCAATATTCAGTCCAGATCAGTTATCAGGTGTTCTTTAATAACAGAATTTTGAGCTACTCATGGGTGTCTAAACTTCACTTTGAGGTTTCTGAAATTACATCTGCGCTGAGGTTGCCTTTATTTCTGTGAATCCTCGGGTGGGGCTGCACCCAAGTGTTGGCCCTGGAAGACACTGGAAGTAAGTTTTGTGGCTACTCGCATGTTCTCAAACAGCCATGGTATGTGTATGCATATACTCTATTCCACCCTCTTTCCCTGAAGGGATCAACAACTGAGACTTCCTGAGTTTAAATGTTTACTCCCTGATTCAGTCAAATCTTGGAAAATGGAACTCACACGAGAAGGAGGAGTCACAACATGAAGAAGACTGGGAGGAATAAGAGAAAACACAATAAAAGAGAATAAAATGTTCTGGAGGCCATGTGGAGCCAAGCAGAGGGGTAAATGAAAAGAGCGTAGAGGTGTTTCTTGGACTTGGGTGATGATCTGAGTGATGTCCATCTGGGATCATGGTCCTAGACTACTTCCAGTATCTGGCAAGTGTCACGTACCCATAAACAGTAGGAGGTACTGGCTGGGGAGCCAACTAGCCAAGAGCCGGTCAAAGGCAGGGCAGTTGTCTGAGGCCACGGACGCCAAGAGCCAGCAGGAGCAGCTAGACATCCAGTCCCTTGGTGGTGGCTAGTAAGGGCTTCATAACTGTTGTGGGGCCATCTCCAACACAGGAACACTCACTAGTCTGATGATTATGGCCCCCAAGATGGTTGCAACAGCTGCCCCCGCTACACAGAGAGGTCAGCCTGTATGAGCTGGGTGAAAGCCCAGAATATTAGCAGGATTTGCAGCTGTAGAGGGTGCCATAAGGGAAACCAAGAGCTGGGTGGGACTATATTTAGGGGTAAAGGCGGATCAGCCAAATAGCATAACTGTGCCCCCTGGTGGCCGGTTAGGTGAGAGCGTCCCAACCAGCCAGTCCAGAAACGCAGCCAGCAGAACAGAAGCAGGGAAAAGGACATGCTGGTAATCAGACAGGTTGAGGCTTGCTATACTTTTGAAATTGCGACTTGTGAGGCCTCTCACTATGTTCATCTCTTTCAACACAGTAAGTCCCCGATTTACAAATGAGTTCTGTTCCAGGATAATTTTTCATAAATTGCATTTGTTCATAAGCCAACACTGTGAGTCTTACAAAGCTCACCTGTGAAAGTTCACAGCTTGAATGTTCCTAAGTCGAGGACTTACCATACTGATTTGGGTATTCAGGATTTTGCATTTCTGTGTAAAATTAAGGACCATCCTGTCAACTTCTGCCAAAAAATGGACATAGAATTTTGATAGGATTTGCATCGATCCATAGATAAATTATGGAGCATTTTCGTCAGAACGGTATTAATTTTCTTGCGTATGGCTATGCACAATTTCTTTCACTGACGTCTTACAGATTTAAATGCATATCTTATGTGAAATTTCCTGAAGTATTGTATTTGGTTGCTATTCAAACTGAATTATTTTCCTCGTTGCATTTTCAGATTGTCTGTTGCTGGTGTACAAAAGTACAACTGCTCTTTGTGTATTGATTTTGTGTCCTGCAACCTTGTCCAACTTGTTTGTGTGTTTGATATGTGCTGGGCTTGTCCTCAATGCCCCAGAAAGCAGTGTACAACTCTCCTTTACCGTTTGCGTGCTCAGAGACTCAGGTCCAGTCAGTCAGGGCTGACATATGGCCTTGTCAGGTCTTCCTGGGTGCAGGGACCACTTGGCATGGGCGCCAGCTTTGCAATCTGTGTGGTCTTCTAGACTCCTGGGAATATATCAGAGCTTTTCCAAGCCTCTTAAGGGAACCACTTTCCCCAGTTGCTACTTTCAAGGTTTTCTTAGCTCCAACTGCTAATGGCACCTCAAGCAACTATAATCCCAAATATTTGCTAAGATCCTCTGGTTAGTTTGCTTCGAAGAGGCTCTAAGTCAGCTCAGATCAGGAATGCTCTCAAGATGCGCCTTTTCTCGACAGCTGGATAGTGACAGATTGTGGGAAGGGAGCTTTGAGCTTTCGGCACTCCACATTCATTCTCCACTTCCTGTGGGTAGGAGGCTGCTAATTTTTTTTATCAGTTGTAAGGTTGTAGTTTTTAAGGTTACTGTAGACATGGGGAGAAGGGTGTATGATAGGACAATTTAAAGAGCCATAGACTCTGTTTCTTACCAGGACCTAACTTTTTTCCTTGAGTAAAAACATTCCTCAAATTGTTACAAGTCTTTAGTCAATTTTTAGAAGTTGTTAACTGTTGATTTAGATTTTTTTTTTTTGGCTCACATTCTTGTTGATTATATGAAGGAGGAGTTTTTTTTTTTTTTTTAATGCCCTGCTATACCATTCAGGAAAGAGCTAAAGGCAGTTTCTCAGGTACTTGTTATGTTCAACTCTCTGACTTGGACATTGGTTATCAGATATGTTTAATTAGAATATTCATTCTCTCCACCCACATGATTTGGGGCATGTTACACTTCAGTAAAGTAGTAGATTATGAGCAGATATGTACAGCTGGTAAGGTCAGAGTCCTGAAGGTAGCTACACTGATGTTTGAGAAAACTCCAGTACCTAAATTAAGTGGCTCATGTCTATTCTGCTAATGATACTTCAAATTTTATATTCATGTAACAGAACATTTTTTGATGTACATCCAATACTAAGTAAGAAAAAAAATACTATCAGCACTTACCAATATTCTTTCATAGACTGAAGTTCAGAGAGTTCAGTTTTCCATCCTTTATTTGGATATTTAAAGCACTACCAATATTTTATTTTATGATGTTATAATGAATATTCATATAAATAAATATTTGAGTATACAGTTGATGATTTCCTTACGATATATTCCAAAGGTAGAATTAAGTGAAAAGAAATATACAAACATTTTAAATGCTCTTAGAACATATAATCAGATTGTTTCTTAGAAATATTTTACAAATTTACTGTCCAATGTCTTCAGAAATACATATATTTTATTTTTCTTCTTCCTATCAAATGCTGGGATGAACACAGATACAGATATACAGATATAATATATTAATATAGTTATAAAATATATGTGAATTTATTATACTTAATTTACTTACAAATTTGCAGTGAATTTAATAAAGCATACTACCTCAATTTATTGCATATGTTGAGTATTTTTCTACTTTTGTTAAATTATATTGTGACTTTTTGTTTCTGATTATATTTAATTATCCAAATTATCCTTATTGAATTTTTTAAAAGTCACAGAGTAATTTTAACTCTGTTTTCTAAAGTTCATGATCCATATTTGATGAAGCCCACTGTTTAATTTTCTTGATATTTTAAACTCAATTATTGTTTGACCACATCTGCTAAAGTTTCAGCCACTACAAGTTTATGAAGCATCTTTTTTTTGGTGTCCAGGAAAATATGCAGAATGGCTTTTCTCATAACATTTTTTCCTTAAAATTTTCAGCCTCAGAAGTTGGAAATGTAATGGAGTTCTCACAGAATTCTGTATATCATGACCCCTTTTGAGTTCTTAAAACTATTTTTGCACAAGATGCCAAGGAATAAAAACAGAACTTTGTGCACTCCTGGCACTTTCACAAAAGAGAGACTAGGAGAACATAGGGAAGAAGTAGCAACAGACACAGTTATTTCGAAGGACTCTCATATGGACTGGACTCTGTTGAATCTGAAGATCAATCTGGTGTGTAAATCCACCTTAAAAGTATTAGATCTTCCGACCTGTGAATATGAGATGTTTCTACTTATTTAGATTATTTTAATTTTTCTCGACGACGTTCTTTAGTTTTCATAGGGCAAGTTTTGCACTTATCTTGTTGACTTCATTGCTAAGTATTTTATTCCTTTTAATGCTATTGTAAATGGAATTATTATTAATTTGTTTTTCAGATCCTTCATTACAAGTACATAGAATGCAATTTTCTGCATTGAGTTCAGATATTGTTAACTTTTCTAAACTAGTTAATTAGTTTTCATGGTTTTCTAGTAGGCTAATTAGGAAATGCTATGGAAAAGATGTTGTCTTCAATTAGAGAAAGTTTTCAATTGGATGATTTTCATTTTGGTTTTCTTCCCTAACTTGCCAAACAGACCTTCAAGTGTAATTAAGCAGAGAACAGACATAGACATCTTCAACTTCCTTGTGATTATGGTAAAAGCATCTTGTCAACAATAATTACAATGTTCATTGTGGAGTTTTGTATATGATTTTATCAAGTTGAAGATGTCTCTTTTTTTCAGTATTTTCATCATTAAAACAAGATGGACTTCTTTGAAATGTTTTCTCTGTCTACTGAGCTGATCATGTTTTTGTCATTTTTATCTTTATATTATCATTATTTTATTTTTGCAAACAAACTTTACAAGAACAATAGACTCGCATTGTTATCAAACGTACGTGCAACATTGTCTGCAAAATGAGTTTCAGTGAATTTAAAATGCTAGAAATTGGCAAAGTATGTCCTCCGATCACATGTTATGAAATTAGCTTTCAATGATGGAAGAAAATTTAGGACACTCTTAAATATGTTAAAATCAAATAAATGGACCACAGAAGAAATCACCAAGAAAATTACAAAATACTTTGAGGTGAATGAAAATTAAAATAGAAGATATAAAAGCTTTAAAAGTCAACTGAAGTGTTAGAGGAAATTTGCACCTATAACTGCCTATATCAAAAAGAAAAAATAAATTCCAAGTTAGTAACCTTACTTTCCACCTTTAAAGACTGGAAAAGGAAGAGTAAATAAACTCAAAGCAAGAAGGAAATAATTAGAAAAAACTAAATGAACTAGAAAATTAAAAATCACTGAAAAATTAAAATGAAACTTTTGCAGAAATTTAAAAGATGATCCTAAAACTCATAAAGAAATACAAGGAATTCCAAATAGTTCGAGTAGCTTTGAAAAAATAAATAATAATGTCAAAAACTTTACATTTACCAATTTCAAAGCTAACTGGAAACCTATAGCAGTCAAAATAGCATGACACTGGCAAAAAGACACACACATACGATTAGATTTATATTAATAATCAGAAAATAAACTTTTATCTCTATGGCTGATTGATTTTTGACAAAATGTGCCATGAAAAATAAATTGTGTGAACAATTAGGTTTGAACACATTGTGCTGGACAGCTGAATATCTACAAGGCAAAGAATGAATTTGAACTCCTCCCTCACATCATACACAAAATGTGGCTGGGGATTTAGCTCAGTAGTTAGAGTGTTTGTCTCACCAGCGTGAGGCCCCGAGTTTGACCCCAGCACCCTCCAAAAAAATTAACTACAAGGGGATAATATCCCTAAATATAAATGCAAAATTTATAAAATCATATTAGAAGAAAACCATGAAATTGAATCTTTTGTAACTTTGGTCAAACAATAATTTTTAAGCAAAATGACAAAATACAAGAAACAATTAAAATATAGATAAAATAAACATTATAAAAGTTAAGACCAAAAATCTTCTGTTTTGCAAATGACACCATCCTAAAAGTGAAAAAGAAGGCCACATTATGAGAGAAAATACTGTCAGGTCATGCATCTGATAAAGAACTCTTATGCAAAATATACAAAATCCTTTGTAATCCAGTAATGAAAACTAAAAACCCAATTTTAAAAATTCAGAAATGTATCTGAATTGATATTGCTCCAAAGGAGATACACGAGTGACTAATAGACACATTAAAAGATGCTTAGCCGATTCCTCTGACAAAGGACTAGCATCTCGAATATATAAAGAACTCAAAAAAATCAGACCCCCCAAATTTAAAGACTCAATCCAAAAGTGGGCAGCAGAAATGAATAGACACTTCTCAGATGAAGAAGTAGAAACAGCAGATAGATATGAAAAAATGTTCACCATCACTGGTCATTCGAGAGATGCAAATTAAAACAACCCTGAAATTCCACCTCACTCCAGAAAAAATGGCTATTATCAACAAATCAGCCAATAACAAATGCTGGAGGGGCTGTGGGGAAAAAGGAACCCTTCTCCACTGTTGGTGGGAATGTAGACTGGTGCAACCACTATGGAAATCAGTGTGGAGATTCCTCAGGGAACTAGGACTAGAGGTTCCATGTGACCCAGCTATTCCCCTTCTTGGTATCTTCCCCAAAGAATTAAAAGCATCATACTGCAAGGATATATGCACACCCATGTTTATAGCAGCACAGTTTGTAATAGCTAAATTGTGGAAGCAGCCCTAATGCCCATCAACAGCAGAATGGATAAAGAAAATGTGGTTTTTTTATACAATGGAGTACTACTCTGCGTAAAGAATGATAAGCTCGAGCTATTTCTAGGTAAATGGATGCATCTTGAGACCATACTCTTAAGTGAAATAAATTGGACACACATGTTTAAATACCGCATAATTTCTCTGGTGTAAGAAATGGAAGTGTAAATAAAGACTAAAATATATTATATTGTGAAAGGGAAGGAAATGTCCAAATGGGAAAGGGAACAAGGGAGAGGGAAAGGAACAGAGGGACAAGAGAAATAAGAAATGGAAGGAAAAAATAGAAATGGATCTTTTGTAAATAGGGAGGAAGGAGGGGGTGAGGGGAGGGGAATGGGAAAAAAAGAAGCAACAATATATGTCACGTACAGGTACAAATCTCCTATGATGAATGTTATCACCATGTACATCTAAAATGTACCATTAAAATAAAATTTTTTTTAAAAAGATGCTTAGCCATTAGTTTAATCAGAGCCACAATGAGGTATCGCTTCACACTCATACACTGAGATAGCTATAATCAAAATGACAGACAATAACACGTTGGTGAGGAGAGGAAGAAACTGGAAGCCTCCTACATTGCTTAGGACAAAGAATAATATTGCATCTGTTTTACAAATCATAATAGCAAATCCCCAAGCTATTAAATAATGTTCACTCTGATCCAAAAATTTCACTCCATATATTCAAGAGAAATAAGAAAGTGGATATAAATGTGTGTAGAATCATTATTTATAGTAGCAAACAAAGTGGAAATAATACAAGTATGCATCACCTGATGAATGAATAAAGAAAATGTGATCATTCCATGCAATACAATGCTATTTGGCAATATAAAGGCACCAAATACTGATACATGCTGTAACATGATAATCCATTAAAATATTACACCGAGTAAAAGATAACCACGACAGAAGACCGCACAGGACATGATTTGACTGATGTGAAACCCCAGAATAAGCAAACTGGAGAGGGGACTGAGTGGGAGGTTGCTTAGGGCTTGGTGTTGGCGGGGAGGACTGAGGAGAGCGGAGAAGGAGTGACTGCTAATGGGCAGGGGGTATCTTTGGGGAGACAATAACGTATTGCATTAATTTGAGTTGACTATGCTACCCTCTGAATATGCCAATAACTATTGATGTATACACTGTAAATGGTGATGTATATGTTACATGAATTATATCTCAATAAATTTTAACGTGAGCTTTCAGTTTTTTTTAAATCAGTTTTGGTGTTGGCCCATCCTATGTCTGATGCCATGAAAGACACACATGTCACTGTTCCCATCTATCTCGCTTCAGCTTTAAATATCTTTTCTGCTAAATTTCAAGTGCTGAGAATTATCTCGTAGTGGAGTATGCTTCATATCCTGTCTTAAAAATTCAATCTAGTTCCATGATGGCTTCTAGTCCTTGACATCATCCGATTATAATCTTCTCTTTACATCTACTTCGACTGTACTTGGTATTGGCCGTATCAAATCATCTTCCTAGACATCAGACACTTCCTTCCTCTTGGTATTTTACTTAATTTACTTACTGGTAACTATTCTGTTGAAAATAAGCATTTTATATCCTCCAGCTTGTAATCCAAGTCTCTAAAGCAATGAAGGAACAAATATGTACGTAATGCAATCTTTGGCTACTCTACCAATTCACGCTGCTTCTATATCAAGTGCGATTATAATACATTTCACTTACTCTTTCTGCGCTGAATCTTCATTTTCTGACACAGTGTTGTTCTCTCATGACCAGAGCATCTGCCTCCTCAGATCAGTGATTTATCTCATTTCCTACCTCTAGGAAAAACGAGCCTACCACATGTGGACTCCCCCAGCTTACCTGCCATCAAGTCCAATGTGTTTCTTTACCTGCCTATTACATGATCTTTCTCTCTTATCGCAAAGGACCATGGACACTTGTGAGTTTTCAAAGTAAATTCTCCCAGTTTTGTACTGGATTTAACCTGTTGTGCGCTATAGGAGCTGCTCTTGTGTCTTCAGATGGCTTCAGTTTGTTCCTCACAGTGGGCTCTTCTTACTCTGGTATTCCCTATGAAGATAAATTTTACCTTGAAGAGTTTGCCCTCATATCATCGCTTTTTCCTACTAATCTTAAAAGGCTGAAATATTGGATATACTTTGTTAGTAACTATTCTCCTTCTAGTCAGTTGTCAACTTTTGATAGGTTGTTTTGAAACTCAATATTTAAAAAAAAATCATTCTCGTGAAGGCCACCAATGTAAATCCAGTGGGTGCCTGTGATGATTTGTACCTGGATGTCCCCCGGAGCCTCACACAGTCATAGATGGGGGTTGCAGAGCCGTCTGTGGTGTGATGCTGGGATTAAGAGTGTGTGGTACTAAATTAGTCCACTGATTGGAATTAACATGGCTCTAGGTGTGGATAATGGAGCCCACCCTGCATGTGGGTGGCACCAATCAAGAGTCTTGCAACTTGGATGGGATATAAAGGGAGTGAGGGAGGGCAGGCTGCTGCTGCTGCTGCTTCACTTGCTCCTGCCTGCCCTGCCATGGATGATTTCTCCTCTGCGATGCCTGCTGCCAAGCTGCCCTGCCCTGAAGCCAGCCGACTATGGACTGAAACCTCTACAAACTGTGAGCTGAAATAGCCTTTCCGCCTTTAACTTTGGGTGTTGGGAATTTGTCTCAGCAATGAGAAAATTAACCAAGATAGAACTTAGATTGTTTTTCCATTTGCGTAGTGGTACCTCCAGTGAATAGTACATTTTTGTGGAAATCACGTCATTCCATCAGTTGACATATTTCTACCTATGACAGTTCCCAACTTTTCTTTGCTGTCTCCTCTTCCCTTCCCTTTTTCCACATTGCAGGTCTTCAACAATTTTCTTTTAGGATTTTAATATTTTAATTCCATTTTGGACCCACCTGTCTAAATTCAGACTCCTTCTTGATGCTTAAAACTCTCAGCTACCTTCAGTAGACCTTTCCAAAATTGTACCTCCGAATCAATTTGTCCTGCTCATTCCCAACCTGTACCTAGACTTTCTGCGTC